>CAJQZN010042605.1:0-15907 GCA_907164685.1 Colias eurytheme | reverse complement strand
AGTCGCAATACTCTTAGCTGTTACAGGATTTGGGCTGTTAAAACTAAGGTTTATAAATATCCTGAGTGTACGTCCCTTGTCAACGATCCATAAATTCTTAAGCACCGGCTTTTCGTGTTAACATTTGTTAATGAAAAACAGCCTTTGGTCATTTGATCCCTTTTGTATTTAAATCTTTTCGCTCGCGATAATGGACTGACTTTGATGTGATATTTTTAGAGTTTCAGTACTTTTAAACTTATGTATTTGCGTAGTATCTATTTATAAATTAATTATCTTTCGTGACAATATGGACCAGTGAGATGTAAAATACATAAAATTAATCTTAAATAAAAGACGAAGAAAGTTTTTTTGCCGCCTGTACCTAAAGAAAGAGACCTAATTAACCTCCACAAAGACTTGCTAGGTACTAAGTTCTAATACTCTTACGGCTTTTCAGAGGTGAAGCGTTTACTACTTTTACTTTTTAGGTAAAAGATTAATATTTCAATGAAATGTAAAATGCGGAAAAGAAACAGTACCTAGTCATTTTTCAATTAAATTACAGTTATTTCGTTACTTCGATATTTTCTATTTAAATATCGAGTGTAGTGTTATGAAATATATATTGTTAGACTATAATGGTCTTTACACATTCCCATAAAGTACTTTACTCCTCCATCATGGGCTTTGATCTGAAGCATACAAAAATAAACAACGCAATGGGAACAGTATAGTTTGGATATTCTAACACATGTTAACTATGAAACTGGGATTACAATAATTTCAGCGTACATTACTCTATTGTGAGTATAGAGTAAATATCATTGGCCTACATTCGCAGCAATGTACATCAAAACCGTTAATTAATTCGTGCTACTGATGGAATGTTCTCGATCGATTAGGTACTTCTTTACGCTGAAGCTATTACATTTAATATTCAAGTTATAAAGCGTAATTCAATACTTTTTAATGGTTTTCCCTTAATTTTAAAAGCTTTAGATAGCTTTTATACTATTAAATAAAAAATATTGATTAACTTCATTACAACAGGTATTTATTCTCCATTTTCATTTTATTATTCAATCTCCACTTTTCATCAAATTTTCTTGGGAGGTTTAGGTGTTTAAACGTTTAAAAACATGCATACAAAGTAGAGAAAAATACTGATTTATAAGACAGAGCCATATTTTGCTTACAGTAAGGTTGAGAATTTTTTAATAAGAAAGTAATAGTAGGTATTCTGCAACGTATGGTGATAGAAAATTAAAATGTCACTGTTTATGAGGACAATGTTTCAATTTTGTACCTTCTAGGAAAGTTCTTTATAAAACCATTTCTTCAGATATTTTCAGTTTCTAAGGCTTTCTTATAGATCACATTAAATCTTATAATATAATCAGATATTAGCAATACATTACGATTAATATACATACTTATGTTAGGACATACAGACTTTTAGCATAATATTATTTACTAATATTGTTTAATTATAATATATCCAAACCGACAGAAAAACATTAAATATGCTCTAATTTCATGTATTTATTTATGTTGGTATTTTTTTCCCAGATTCTTTAGAACTATCATACTCTATTTTATTAATACGATATCTATTCTCCAAGCTCTTAAGTTTTCCAATATGTAGAGATTGTATAGAGAAATATCAAGCATTACTCTTATATGTTCCAGGAAATAGAAATATATCGAATAGAAATGTTCAAATCGTATACTTGTCCTTCCTATATCATTACTATCGATATCCGGGCTGTCCACCAATGAAAATGTTTATTGGAATAAAACTGTAATCTTTCTCTAAATTTTATGCGTAAAACTTTAACTCTAATTGGAAAATTATGTAGATTTAAATTAAGGAGTCTTGGTCTAATTAAGACCCCATATTTTTAATTCGATATCCAAGTTGTTACAACGTCGAACTGTTTTTATTTTATGTAAAGCATAGGTACATATATATACAAGTCACTCCGCGTTTTCATGTAGCTCGATAATCCTATGAAAAGTATTAAGAAACTTTCACGATCATTTACCTCGATTATTTATTGCCCCAGCCACACGACTCGACGAGTGGTATGGGAAGTGACGAGGGAAGTAGGCAGGGACGTAGTGTGGCCACGTTACTCGTCTTGCCACTCGTCGTGCTCATCGTCCTGCTCACTGCTGTCGGCTTTTGCGCGCGAGTCAAAGGACCGGCAATACGAGTGCGAATTAGGGATGGGCGTCATGGAATCAACGGACTAGTTAAATTAACCGTCTATATATACACTCAACGATTCGACTAGTCCATCGCTCACCAATGCACTAGTTGAATTCAACGGCTAAACAGTCTTATTGATAAGAATAAATTCTTTTCTTTGAAGTTTTTTAAAAAAAATATTTTTGGTTTACAAGACCAATGTTTTGAATTTAAACTATAAAAACAAACGATAATAAGTTTTTTAGTAATACTTTTTTTAGGGAGTATAATTTTTGTAAGAAAGCATAAATATTTATTAATTGTTTTATTGAGATTAGAATTTATTGTTTTAAGAATTTATTTAATAATAGTTATTTATTTTACACATGGACTAGTCGAAGATTTTAACTGGTTGAACGACTAGTTGCTGAACTACATTTGTCATTTAACGATCTAGTCTCGTTGATGAAAAATACGTCGACGACCCATCCCTAGTGAAGAGCGTCGCGATTAATCGCGCGAGTAGAGCAGTGTGTGGCCGGACGGCAATATCGAGGCGAGCGGCAGCGCGATGAGCAAGACGAGGAGCAGCACGAGTAGCATAGTGTGGCTGGGACATTACAAAAGTGTATTTTGCATGAAATAGCCGAGCTACACATAATATGTGTAACTAATATTATTTTGAGAACACCAACCACTTTCACGGCTCCACATAGTCTAATTGCCTTCGTGCTACGCCGAGCCGGTGCTAGTTATATAATCAACTCTTTTTAAGGCTCTTTACCGAATAAAATTGTGTAGAGTAGATAGCTTAGTGCATAGTATAAGTTTTATGGTAGTACAAACTGACTGTCGCTAAACAAAAATATAATGACTATGCCATACAATACTTGATTTATACTAAACATTACAATACAAATAGGTACTATTAATTAGGACTAATAAACGCTATTTGCATTTATCACTGAATTGTAATCCAACAATTACAAACACGCCTTGCATTCGGAAGCAACTGTTTACCTTATCATCCAAATACACGCGAATTAATACTAAATATTCAGTATTTCAATTCATAAACGCATATTATATTAGTGCTGAATTTCACCGCCACGTTAAACGCGTAATTAAATAGGAAATAATATATTTGCTGGCAATTGAGCAACGTTTCTGAACACATTTCTGAACGATTGATGTAAACGGTAGATATCTACACTAATATTATAAAGAGGAAAACTTTGTTTGTTTGTTTGTTTGATTGTAATGAATAGGCTCATAAACTACTGGACCGATTTTAAAAATTCTTTCACCATTCGAAAGCTACATTATCCGCGAGTAACATAGGCTAAGTTTTATCCCGGAAATCCCACGGGAACGGGAACTATGCGGGTTTTTCTTTGAAAACGCGGGCGAAGCCGCAGGCGGAAAGCTAGTGTCAGATAAACAGAAAACGCTCATAATTACCAAGACCTAAAATAAATATGTAACCAAACGACCTTCCTCTTCAGTTTATCAAATTTTGCCTCAAACCAAATATCCAAACAATACAGATTCACAAATAAACAATACAAAGTTAGTATTTAAAAAAGAAGAACGAACCTTATTTTAAGTATATATTAAATAAAAATTTGTAAAACAACATCATCAAAGCTAACAAATCCCTAATCTCCTTCGTTTACATTTTTATTGTTCTATTAACACGCTTTATAGAATCCCTCGGTATGTTAAACAAGTTTATATTTTGAAAGGGGATTTGATATACAATGACTCCCGTCGCGAATATTAAAATCACTTTCATTATCTCTATTGCTTGATTCATAATTTGTTTGAAAATATCGTATCATGTCTGATATTTTTGACTTGAATAAAATTGCATCTTTGTTTGTATTAGTTTTTATAAATATACATAGATATAGATATTATTAATAATAATACTATTAGCAGAAATTAAAAGCAATACAAACAAAAACCAAGTACATAGTAATTTTCATAACTTTTTGAATTTTGGATAGGTAATTAAGTAAGTTGGAGTTAAACTGATTTTCTAACCACTAAATTGCGATTGACATACCTAAAATAAATACCTAAATAAACTCAAGCAGTGGAAGAAACCCTTCAAACGACAATAATTAATCAAAGGAGGAAAAACAAAAAAAAAAGACACACTTTATGAACCAAATAAAAAAGTTGTCTCTTGTCTCGCGAGCTCTCTAAAAAGCCGGTGAAAACAGTGCGCTTTTAAAAAAAAACCTTGAATAAAAGTGTTGTCTTTAACTACGTATATTTTGATTAGTGAAACTCCAACGAAGCCTCGTTCACAGTTATGGAGTAGAAAATAGAAAAAGTTTCACTATTTGTGGTTTAAATATTTGGATTTATGGTTTAAAAAAATCTAAATGTCAAGTTGTGTAGATATATTTTTCATGTATCTTCGACGATTTTTCGAGTTTTAAATCTTTTGATTGGAAACAGTATGATCCTATCTCATATATTATACTTTATTGTCCTATCACAAAAAAAATTATTTTTAAAATTTTGCCAACTTGGCTTATATTAGTGTATTTTTAAATAAAAATATAACTGACTGAATGAAAGTAACACTACAAATGAAAAAAACTCTACATACATAATCTTTTATTATTTTAAACAGCACATTGACTTATTAGTTTTTGGAGGTACCTAGATAAATGTTAAATAATTATTTATTATATGAAATTATCTGCTACGGTCATGGTCAAATATATCAAATTACGTTACCATTAATTGAACCACATTCACTTCAATGTCTGGCCAATTCCTATTAATCCGGCGAACAATGCTCATTATGTTAATTAATATTGGCTTAGGGTATTGTAATTCCAATAAGGGTAATGAAATCTGTTGAACTTGTTTATGTTTTGTACAATAAAGCTGAATTTCAAACATGAAATATTTTCATAGTTTATGTCCCTTTATTTTGAAACATATAGTCGGGTAAAATCAGAAACGAGACAATACTTTGTAGCTATTTTATGCTTATTGTTTAACTTTCTCGTGTAGGACAGAATTTCGTATTTATTGTAATGGTTGGATACAGAACTTAATTAGATTTTGTATAGTATTTTTAAATAGTATTATTTTGGAAATTAAAGCGATCGCAGTCACTATGACAGTCCCATTATACCTTCAGCTAAAATACTCTTGTGACCTAATTTTTGGAGCAGCATCCAATTTTGGAACTGGTGTGTCCCAAAATAAAAGGAAATTCCGAGTTTATTTAAGAGCATTAAATAATTTATAACACAACGTGCATATCTTGATTTTTTGTATTCCGAATTACAGTACGATTTCAACTTAAAAAAACATTCATACGGAATCAAGGAATCTCCTTTTCACCTTCAACTTTAACAACACAATAAAATAGATGTAAAACTTCTATTGCAATATCATTCGCTCATAAACGGGCAGCAGACAGAAGAGACGAAACTTCCTAATGGGGTAATTAAACAACCCCCAGACCCTTAGGTGAAATGATATTTAAGGCCCAGCGCTACAATGGCCTCGCGTTACTTTATGTTTTATTACGTCTCACTTTTGTTACTTGGAAGTTTGTTTTAAACGTTATTTCAGCGAATATCGGAAAAAACTTCGAGTGTTTTATGTTTATGTGTTTCGTGCCTTCTGGAAAGGATTGCTAGAACATTGTTGTTAAGCAGGATTCAATACTACTTATTCACTTTTACTCAAGTACTTTTGTATCTTAACATTTTAACTGACTAATCTGTAAAGTATAAAAATATTTTTTTGTGTTTTTAATATTTTCTATTTTTGGACCTGTAACTATATTATAATATGTATGTTGATTGTATTTTCTTGTCCATTCACCCAAAAGTAGTATTTTAAAATAACTTAAAACTAATACATCGTATCGGATGTACATCGTTCTGATATTTATACATATTTAATAGCTAGTGTTAACAGGACACTAACCATTAATATAATGGTTACTCTATCACTAAATGACGGGCTGGAAACCCATTACATTTGCCGATAATAACATTCACTCAGTAAAATTACTTATAACCAAAAATTCGTATCAGAATAAAGTTTGTTGCCCGCGGGAATATCATTCTGATGTTAATTTATTTATTACTTTTGAACAAATTTTAGTATTGCGTCACTGATTAATGTAGTTTGTTAATTTTGCTTCTCGAAACATCGTAGTTATATAATACAAAGCGAATCTGTCTGGAAAAATCAAGAGTGAGTGCTAAGTAAGCATTATTAAAGTAAAAACTTGTAATATAACGGCCTTACTAATAAAAAGTTAAACAATGGATAAATTTCTACCATTTTCTACCATAGCTGTGTCCTGCTCTTGCTCACTTGAAACGTCAATCATAAAAACAAGACAGGTTATTGCAATAACTAATCCATTGCAAAGCGAATGGGTAACATTTTATTAGTAAGACCCTAAGTATTTACTATTTAATAGATAGTTGTAAAATATTTATCTTGTTATTACTAAGACATAAAGATTCATTAAATTATCCTTTTTATATCATAAGAAAAAAAAATGTAGGGGACGGAATATAAACTTATATATTTTACTTCTTGTATAAACTAGAGTTAACTACTTTTTTATGTTTATTTACAGAACAAACAATTTCTTAACTTAAATAATCATCTGGGCTGAAATTCTTGCAGAAGTATTTACTTTTATACAAAAAAATTGTCAGGGATCTTGGGAAATTGTCGCTTCATATAAAAATGTGTCAAAAAAATATATTACGTTGTAACATTTCAAATTGAAAATGTGATTATATCATTTTATACTCGAGGGCTTCAATACAAAGCCTACTTACCTTATCAAGATATTGGACTGTATTGTTTCCAACTTGTGTTGTCATCGGCTTAAGTATTCTCTCTATATCTCAATTATATATTACTCTTTTTATCTCAGGCTTATTATTCTGTCAATGATATTTTATTATTTTCATTGCTTTGGCTATTCGTAGATGTGAGTGTACTTTGAAACAAGAGGATTAATAATAAATACGACGGTTTTATTTTACTATCACAAAATAAATGTTACTAAAAACATAATTAATTAAGATATGAAAAGAGCTACGTTTATTGAAATATCGAAGTTTATTAAATCATTTAAACTCATTTCAGATTAATTTTAATAAAATTTCATATTAATTTGCGTTAATAGTATTTTAAACATGACATAATCACATTAATTAATATATTTTCATTATTAATATTGCAATTTTGCAAATCTATTTTTTTTTTCAGGTGTGAAATCAGGTAGAGTTAAATTCATTCATAAAATTTGTATCTACAAATAAATTATTAACTACATACCTACATTATATGGAATAAATCGCTGCATAGCAATAAGACCGCCAATTGTTTAATTAATGTATTCTTAGGTTAAGTTTTATTGTAACATTCTCAACGAAATAAAGAATTAATAAATAAAACTATAAGCTTATGTAATATATTCAGCAAAAAAGGAGGTCCATCAATATTTACTGTTAAATAGACCTTACAACAGACTTTTAAAAGTAATGAAAGACAATCTACCTATAAATGAATGGCCATGTTTTTGAGTGCTCCAGCGTGATCTTAATTTAAGGGGACGGCTAGTCGCTGAGTAAGCTATTATTGCCCCTTTAGAAGCCGAGTGAAAACGCTAAGTAATTCCTTCTAGATAATTCTATCAATATCTTTAAAACCTTTTATTCAATTCACTGCTTATCTTGTACAACGGTAAATGTTAGGATTTATCTTCGGTTCGATTTATTTTTGGATTTCTGTGTTTGATTTTCTATCACTGCTTTTTATGGTATTTAAGTATTGCTTTGACGTTGTCACGGTAGTATTAATTAGGAGTAATATAAAATATCGTAACATGAAAGGGACTTTCTGTACTTCTAGTAGAAGTAAAAAAGAAAAAGCCTTTTGAGATCACCTTAGCCTTAGATGTTTATTTGTGTAGGAATAGAAATAGACCCCAAGATGAAAAGGTTAAATTACTTTCTATTAGCGTTTAAAGTACCCAAGTTTAACAATTCATGACAATACTCACAAAAAATCAAATCTAAAAATATATATACCTAACACATGGCTTATATAAAATTTTTATCCTTCATATTACTTAGCGTAAAAGGCCATAAATATTTTTCTTTACGAATTAGCTGAAACTCCAGTTAGGTGCAAAAATTTTAACAAAGCTTTATTATTTCTGTTGGAAAACGTACAATGAGCCTCTCCATTTAATCCCGGTGCGCTCGAAATATGCTCGTATTTCTGTGCATTTTTGACTAAAAGTGAAACCCAATAAAGAAGCTTTAGATAAAACTAATGAATGTCGTAAAAATGCTGTTATTTATAGAACAAAATGCTTTTGCCCCGACGTTATGAACATTCTTTGTACAAATTAATCGAATTTTATCGGAATGTGCTGATAAATTGTGTAAGTTGCGCAGCAGAAATACCGATCCAGTTTCTCTCAAAAACGTGGGTTTAATGTTTATTCCGATAATTACATTTTATCTCAACGCGAGAGGATTTCCAAAGCTGCTAACGATGTGTTACAATGTTTTGATGGGAATTTTTGCACGAGGTAATTAATGAAGCTTTTGATTTGTTTGCGCTCCACGGTTCGTTAGGTGACTGAGAATTAACCTGGCTTTATCTGTGTTAAAGAGGACATTACGTTGTTGTCGTTTACGACATAATTGGGATAAAATATTTCTGCTTTTTCAAATTTTCTGGAAATTTCCAAGATTCTGTGCATAACTTAAATATAAGTTTTTATAAGGCTTTATAGCTCAGTGTAAACGTTAATTAATGAACAGAAATAATTATGTACCAACAATACATTAAACCTTTTTCTTCGTTTTTACTTCTTAAATGTATATATCGAAGCGACATGCCGTACTAAATATGTAATATGGCAAAGTTCATCATCATGTAGTAATTCATAAACACGAGCGTAAACTCTTTCGCCTTCGCGTGTTAATATCACAGAAACAGTAACCCACATCGTCACTCCGGCAACGGAAGGCAAAATATGCTAATAAGAGTTATAAGACACAATTTATGTTCCCGCAAACGCGCGTTATAACCCCGAGGCTTCATATTATTTTATATTCTGTTAAAGAAATGCAAGGTTCGTTTCAATTTTACGATTCCTCTCGTCGTATCTTTGAGTACGTTCTCGTGTATGATCATAATAATCTATTTCCTATAGGCTTTCATGGACCATAACCCCGTTTGATTCGGTCGAGAGCGGGTACAAAGGGATCTTAATATTATTCGATCCATTAGCGTTATGACCGTTCCGCTCTATTGTGCGTGTATTATCTCTTTTAGTATGATTTATTTGGTTTTCTTGATTGAAATCGCATCTTTATACTAGGTACATAATATTCTCGTCTTTATTTAACGTGAATCTTTCTGGGATTTGGAAATGTTTGGAACATTGATGGCAAAAAGCTTCCAGGCATATCTGATCACCCTAAAAAATACAGAATTATGATGTAGGTATGTATTATTTCGTTTATGATGAAGAAACCTTTCAATTTGTTGGCTCACTTTTATTATACAAGCTGTCAAATGATTTATAATTTAAAGTTTATAATGTTTAATGTTGCCAATAAATACTTTGTATTTATCTTAGTTAATATTAAATCTAAATTATTAACTATAAAGTCAGCTCGTTCAAGTTGTTTATTTAACAATATATTGAACGAACTCATGAACGTTTGTTTAAGTTTGATTATGATGAAACTTTTCAATATACGAGAACATAATAAATATATTGAAAGCTTTTGAAAGCGTTCACTATCGACTCTACTTCATATAGCATAAATAATAAATTGCTACTACAAATTGAATATCGTATTTGAGAAATTATTTAAAGGAAAAAATACACTTGGTTTTGTTAAAAAGTATTGATGTTTTTTTACCAAAATGTATTGTTAATAATTATAAGGTAATGTATTTAGCTCTAAGGTTAGGTTAAGTTTGATTGAATAAACGAATTTGAATTTGAATTAATCAAAATTACTTTTAATTCAAGCATAAAGATTCTTAAATAAATTTCATAGTTACCTACCTTGTTTTTACATCTTAAATAGGATAGGCTATAAGGTAATGGAATAGAAAGATAATGGCCTACTTTGTACAAAAGCGCGTTTATACTACCAAAAGGGGAAACTCAAAGTTAGAATGTAAAAGGACAAAACAAAACTTACGCTTTGAAATTTGCAATTTTCTATTCTTATATATAAAAACTAGCGGTCCGCCCCGGCTTCGCCCGTGGTACATATGAAAAATAGATGTTGGCCGATTCTCAGACTTACCCGATATGCACAGAAAATTTCATGAGAATCGGTCCACCCGTTTCGGAGGAGTATGCAGAATAACATTGTGACACGAGAATTTTATATAATAAGAAGATGAATTGCAAAATGTGTTGGTAAGCGCATAACTCGAGAACGGCTGAACCGATTTCGATAATTCTTTTTTTATTATATTCCTTGAAGTACGAGAATGGTTCTTATGTAGAGAAAACGTAAATATGTACCACGGGCGAAGCTGGGGCGGACTGCTAGTGTATGCATAAAATTGAGTACATTACACTGTATGGTGTTTGACTATACTTCAAACTAGAACTTCATGTTTTAATGCTACGAGTATATAGTTTCAAAATAAAGTAAAAACTTTCAGGCTTCAATATTCATTCGTATTAAATACTAAATCGTGCAATAAAATTGTTCATTTGTTTATATTGTCATTTATTTTACAGTAACATGAAGAACCTATCTGAAACGTAGGATCGTAGTAACGATTGAAGGGAATTTCATGAAATTTGACCGTGTGATAAATCATATTACGAAGAAGGACATAAGTTACTTTTAAACGAATAATTTAATGTGGTAAAATGGTCATGCTTGGACTGTTAGTTACAAAAGCTTTGATATATCGCCTATACGAGTCATTAAACATATTTTATGTTGCCCAAAGTTAGGTTAGACGTTTAAATTTTATTTCAAAATTCTACTCATACGTATGAATTTTAACATATTAAAAGGTCTTGTATTAGGTTTAGATAAGTAAAACGTGAGCTGAAAAAAAATATTTATTGCTATCATAATTCAATTTCCCATCCCACCTTTTACCAACACTGAAAAGTTTCTATATATTAATAGTCAACCTCAGCTTCCCTCTTGCATTATACATTGTAAGGAAGAGATCAGCTAAGCCTAAGTATCTGTGAAAGGGTACAGACAGGCCACGTTCCAGCTATTTTCTAGCTGATTCTCGCGGGTCGAGGTCGGAAAACTGGGTCAAAGACGACCTGTTGATATGGAATCGTATTTTTACATTGTTAGACATTTTGATCTACTTCACTGTAGATAACGGGAATGGATGATGCTTGTGGGTTAATATTGCAAAATGAAATTCAGGAGGACTGTAATTTGTAATACTTTTACTGAATTTTTAGGTAGTTTTGTGAGCATTTTATACATTCATTTAGGGCGATTATGGAAATTCGTTGTACTTTCGATGTTATTTAATTTATGTCTATTTGGTTTCAAATGAATTATAAGCTATTATTATTTGATTATTAACTGTGAACGAATTTTAAAGATAAATTACGAGTGTTTTTAAGAAAGGAAAATTCTAAAAGCTATAAATGGAGCGCAATACCTTAAATCAAAAAGTAATTCCCAAATGGCAAACGCAGCTGAGTAAGTCAGAAAATAAAATTCAATTTGTACTTACAACAGCGTTATAGTAATTGCAGTTGATTTTCATTCTCCTTGACTTAGTAAGAAACAAGCGAAAAACGTATTTCTCTTATATTTCTCTTATGAATTGTATTTTTACTAACGATTTTAAAAAGCTTCTAACGTCTAGCTATAATAAGCTAAAAATTTTGAACGCTCGATGATGAATAGTTATTTTAAGATAACTGTTTCATAATTACTATTGCAAAATTTGCTAGTTCGTAGCTAAATCAACATCAATTAATAATTATGCTTCGCTTGGGGCTTATAAGACTGATTTAATCAACTTAAACCTACTTAGAATAAGCTTATTTATTCAATCAGGTATTATCCTACAACCATTCTGGTCAAAAACGAGAGATTCGTCTCTATATTTCAAATCGATTCCACGGATGGTGTATTTTAACTCACTTAAATAAGTCTATGAAACCTTTACTGTTCCCTTAGTTACCTAGGTAAATAGCTAAAACAATCCATTTTAAATTTCCGAGAAACTAAATGTCCGAGCAACCTTCTCTATGAATTTTAGTAGCTATAGGTATATTTTCATAAGTGAAATCTCATCGTAAATTACTAAAATTAATTCTCGTTTTGAAGTCAATCTGTAACTTAACTAAAACATCATTTTTATTAATTTGTCAAATATGGAATAGGTAAATTAATCATAAAGTATGTTGAACAAGCAGAAGACTTATTAATTCTGTCTCATCTCAAGACAGTTTACTTTAATAAGCTTCTTATGTAAATTGACCGAATAAAACCAAAACGTTTAAACTACGTCTCAGAGTAAAGTCTAGTAAAGCTGCTTTGAATAAATTAGCTCAGACGAAATTTGTGATTTCAAGAATTATTAAAATAATCAACATGATTATTTTCGAGAAAATAAAACTTTCTTGAAATTTTCCTCGTCACGATTTATGTTGTGTATTTCTTTTAAATTGTAAGTTTCAATTTTTAAGGTGATGAATTAATTTTTCTAACATTTACGGCCCTTTTCAAACCTTCGTAATTTTTATATTATTAAAGTTGTCGTGATGAAAATTCTTGACAAGAAAGTTCAATAGTAACACAATACGTCTACCGTTTTAGAAACATGATTCCATGATATTTTCTCGATAGAAAAAAAATACAAAGTTCTCATTGTTATTTTTTTATAATCTCTGGCATCTTCAAAATAACAAACGTAAAGTTACGACTTTTTGGATATTAACTATAAAATATACAACCTATACGTCTACCGATTTAGAATTTTGAAATATGCGATGGTTTTGAAATAAACAAGAAATACTTGAAATTAGCGCCCGACCAGCCAATATAGCGAGAGCCGCCCTGTACCTTCCTACCCCGATCGCTGCACGAGTCATTCCCGCTACGGCCGTCACACGGGGAACTTGTGTCGCTCGCGCAATCGTAAAAAAGGGTGACAACACGATAAGACAAAATGAGACAAATGGGGACAATAAAGAAAATAAGAAGAAGAAACATAAAGGTTGGAGAAAAAAGAATGCTTACAATTGGAACAAATTAATGAAGAAGTTGGTTTTATTTTAAATTTGATGATAATTGTATTATAGACGATGTTTGATATGTACCCCTGTTTTAAGTACATAACGAATGTGTAAGATTTTTTTCATTTATAGCATAGATAATCTTTTCAGAAATCCGGAATCCAGAAGGAAAATAAACCCACTGATTGTTCACAATGTGAACCCACTCCTTCGTAAGTACCTTTATTCAGTCAAAAATGTATGTTATCAACGTTCTACTGGTTTTATCGCATGATTCCATTTTTAGCAAAAAGCAACAAAGTGCAAAGAAATAAAAAATCATGGTGAACTTAGTGGAAGTATGGCGGACGTGATATGGAACAGGAGCTCATTGGAGTAGTATTATATTTAAAAAAAATACGAAAAAATTTCAAGAATTACATTTCTTAGTAGGTGGTAGATAAGTATGTTGTATAAAGAATTTGATGTTGATATTTATTTCATTTATACTTACTACACCTGTGCGGGAAATTGCTTAGTACTAAAACAGGTTTATATTCATATTTACATAGTAATGTGAGTTTTAATTTCGAAAAATTTTGTGTAAGTATATTAAATTGAGTTCCTGGGTGATCTGGAAACACAATTGGGCCCGGAAGATGGCGCTGCAGTCACTCCTCCTAATCACATGAACCGATTTGGATGAATATTTGTGTGCACATTTCATTGTTGTGGGATGATTGTTTGATTCGTTTTCACATTAGCTAATATTATGTATTTTTGTTGTAAACTTAATTTAATGTTTATAATACATTATTATTGGTATAAATAAGCCAGTGTTCGTCTCACATTGCTGTACCTGCCTACCTACCCTACCAGGGCCTAACTTTGTTCTGGCTATTTTATTTTGATTATTTGTAATGAATAATTACAATTATAATAGAGTGCAAAAAATAAATACATGCATCAATATATTTTGTGTTTTTTTTAAAACAATTTTTCTATTTAAAAAAATATCATTCCGACCGCGGCTTTGCCCGCTTGGAATTAGGTTATATCGTGAATCCTGTTTTATCCCACAGAAGTGTTCAGTTCGGATAAAAAGTATCCTATGTGTAAATCCAGGCAATTAGCTATATTTTATCAAAATTGGTAATGTAGTCTTGACGTGATTAAGTAACAACTAACAAAAAAATATACAAATTAACATCCAAAGTTTCGCATCAGTTTTACTGTATTAGTGATATCTTCCACTCTTGACTTTGACTGACAAGAATTAGGGTTTATTACTTCTTTCAGAAATAGTACCTTTCATTTCTGGGCATGATGTAATATCTACGTCAGCATCAAATTCTATTTAAATCAATTCAGTATTCCGCGTTATTGATTACCATTTCATTTTTTCAGAGTAACAATATTTTTTGTTATTTTAAAGATTATTAATTATAACCTGTATTATTTTGTAATAAAGTAAACATTACGAAATAATAATAATTATTAATAATGTCTAAGTAGTTGTTGGAAAGAAGAATATTTGTTTATAAGCAAGAAAATAAAACCAATAAATCAACAATTGAATAAATGTATAACAATATTATAACTGTATGACGACTCCATACATGTTTGTCCCGAGTCGGCCAGCGGCAGCGCGGCGAGTTTGCAAGAATGACTTCGCGCACACCCGCGTTCGCGATAGCGAGCTATTAGACTCCGCCCGCCAAGCAGTGGATTTTTTTTTGTGTATCGTCTGAAGAGTGCTATTCCAATACACTAAAATGTCTTCGTTTGTTAAATGTTGATCCATTGGTTGCATTCGAAGAGATTCGTGATTAAAATGAAAGATTAAGTTTACTTTAAATCAAGTAGTAATACATATTAGGTATAAATACATATTAATATGTAGTTTTTAAGCTATTTAATACTACAGTTATAATAATTAAATAAAACTATATGCTACCCTAGTAACGAATTAGTTAGCATGCTATTTCAACTAATTAAAATATGTCACGCAATATGCTGCTATCAAATTTCTGATTTTTTAACATTTGTTAATATGACTAACGTCAAAATTTTGCTCCGTTTTATAAAATCCAAGATTAATGAACTTTCGCGCCGATCACAATTGTAATAATTGGGTCACGATGAACGTTTAAATTGCGCTCGGAATTTTTCAATTCTCTTGAACCTTGCACTTAGACGGGTCACTTTCTTCGCTGAGAACTGTAATAAAAGCAACTGTAATAACAAACTACAAAAGCAAATAAAGTATACGCAATTCAATCACACGTTACGGAGCAAAAAGGCGAAACAAACGCCCCAACGGCCAACTATTGAGACCGTGATTGCTCACTTATTGATTTCACGTTACAATTGCACCGCTTCACCCGTAACTGTTGTCTGTGTTATTTAATTTTAAAATAGAATAACTATTGTTCTAAACAATGGTCACTATTTGTATGGTT
>CAJQZN010042604.1:44843-86201 GCA_907164685.1 Colias eurytheme | reverse complement strand
CAATCTCCAGTGTATTAGATATAAGCTTCTTGCTTATCAGCATTGTCGTGACACCTTCGACATTTCAAGTTCGTGTGCAAACATTACAAAAGTGTCTACTTGGCGCAAATACCTACTTACTGCAGATCGTATGCTAGTTGTTTTAGCAATATTTGACGTATTTTATGGACAAGGTATTATGAAGGTATTATGCTTTTTATTCGAGTGCATCAAAAACGTATCTCTAACTACATTCTCATTGGAATATGTTTTTGAGAATATAGTATCTTATGCAGGTGATAAGGACCCCCCGCAGACAGGATATTTATTAATATTATAATCAGGTACTTGCATATAATATTCTGGTCAATGTGATCAAGGTTCTAGAATTTATAAGTTTCAAAATGTGTATATATGTAATTATCAAGTAGGAAAAATGTAGATATCAAGAGACCGTAACAATATTATACATATTAATATATATAAAATTCTCGTGTCACAATGTTAGTCTGCATACTCCTCCGAAACGGGTGGACCGATTCTCATGAAATTTTCTGTGCATATCGGGTAAGTCTGAGAATCGGCCAACATCTATTTTTCATATGTACCACGGGCGAAGCCGGGGCGGACCGCTAGTATAATATCTATTATTACGGTCTCTTGATATCTACATTTTTCGAGAAAAACCTAACAAATATACAAGTAATGTAGGTATGTACCTACCTTATTCGGAATCTACGAATTGTATAATGAACCGACTATTAAAATACGAATAAAGCTCATAAATTCCCATGCGGGTCGTCAATTATTTTATTGATTTACCCTCTTAATATATTTATGAACCCCTATCATATAGATTTCATATAATACTTTTCTCGTCTGATTTCTTGATTACTTTCTAATATGCCTGCATATTACTACTTACCTACTACTTTATTAATAAAAATAATCGTATTTTTATTGCTGTATTGTGTCTACGTACATAATAAAAAAATCATTGATAGATTAAATACAATTGTATTTAAGAATTCAGTATACTTTGAGTAATGTTTATTAACATTTAGATTGAAATTATTTGCAACCGAACGCGAAAAACAGAATACTTAATATGTACTATGTAGTAGCTAAACCGAATTTAAAAGCAAGTTGATTCAAAACGCAAAATTATTCAGAAGCGTTTTCACGATTTTCAGATCTATCTATAATATCGATAGATTAAACATAATGACATAGTTACTAGGTAACAATTAAATAATCGATTATTAAAAATGATACAGATAGATTAAATATTATGTATGTACTTATAATTAAAAAATCGATTATTTAAAAAAAATAATTATTCATGACACCAGACAAATAATGACAAAAAAAACTAAATTTCATATTTTACAATTTAATAAGAAATCGTTGCGTAAACTTTTGCGCTCCGAAAATATTTCGTGGATAACCCCACTGGATTTTTTTTTTTTAATTTGTTGAAAAATTTAAGTGTCTTAACAGTTGACATAGTTGGGTGGTTTTGAAAATAAATATTCGCAATACCTATGTACGATACGTTTATATTCACTTCGTTAATTTAAATCAACAATATTATATCCTTTAAAATATAATAACCTAACTAATAGTTTTTATCAAAATAATAATAGACAAAACAATATATTTTTCCTGTTGCTGGATACACTTGGGTTAATTAACGTAAATTATTTTTATATGTCAAAATTCAGACTTATTACGTTCATATTTTAAGTTACGTGAATAAGATTAATTTGTTTATGCCCTTTTTATAACTATAATTTGCAGACGAAAATTTTAGTACATTCATTTAAATTTTAAAGTATCACAGCATGCAAACTATAATCACTATCAAGCCACAAATATATGTACAGCAATTTTTCTGAGAAGTAAGATACAGAGTGCATTCTTAGTTATAGCAACTTTTAAGGTCCCACAAGTCATGTTCATTTTTACAAAATGTCTAATTTTATTTTTGAATTGCAATTGTTTTTGTTAAATGAAAAGAAATACTTATTATTGGTGTTTTCGATTATAATTTATGAGAACACTAGCTTACCGCCCGCGGCTTCGCCCGCTTTGTCTCAAACCTAATAAATTATACACTAAAACCTTCCTATTGAATCACTATGTATTAAAAAAAACGCATCAAAATCCGTTCCGTAGTTTAAAGATTTAAGCATACAAATGGACAAAGGGACATAGGGACATAGGGACAGAAAAAGCGACTTTGTTTTATATTATGTAGTGAAGATGTAAAAAAACATAATAATTATAAACATTATATTCAATCGCGACAAGAGGGAAATATTTGTTAAAGAATTACGTACTTGAACAATATCTTTGTGGACCTTAAAAATTGTTTATAAATGTAAATATAGTGCAAAAATTACCTGTTCCCTGCTCAAAAAGAACTGAAAAGAAAGGAAGCACAGTTAGAGGTTACACAAGCCACACAACACCAAACCGTAATTACTTCTGAAGATATAGAATGGTCATATTTTCCTTATTAAATGATGAATTAAACCCGACACATGTCATCATAAATAATTTGAAAGACACGGGAAAAAGAAAGTACATAAGGTGAATAAGTAATAAAATATTGAGATTATAATATTACGTCGCATTTTAGGATTCCGTACCGAAAGGTAAAATGGGACCCTATTAGTGGGACTTCGCTGTTTGGCTGTCCGGTCCGACTGCAACTATCACCACACTGGCTGTAGGTATCTCATAAACCGTGACAGACAGTTGTTGTTTTTAGAGATGATTTTTATGATTTTGGAATTTTTAAAACAACAGCGGCCGTCGGTATAAATTGGATAGGCGAACTTCTTTTTTGCAAAACATATATCGATGTATCGATGTACATTGCGAGTCTGACTCGCACTTGACCGATTTTTTTTACGTTTTTCGCAAATTATATGGCTTTATAATCATACCATTGATAATAGATAAATGCATTCGAGTTGTTACTGAGTTCATTTTACATAATGATAATATTTTTGAGCACTAGTGCAAATTGTCATAGCTGGTAATTTGATGACATTCAGGTAGATTTGAATTCGTCTATACCTTGTCTATACTTCATGTACGTTATACATTTTTCGATTACCTATCTGTGTTTAATATGCATCGAAATATACGTAATTTTATAACAATTTTTCAACGAAACATTCAGGAAATAAAAGCAGATTATGCTTCGTATATTGGCCATATTATATAAAATGTTCGTATACGGGATAATCTTATCTAAAGTTTCTAATGAGTCATGTTCATAAAGTGCAGTGTGGTAAACAATATTACACTTATATTATCAGGAACAATCGCAGACACTGCAAACGGAAGTACATATATTTGCGATATAAAATGAATGTACTTGATGCAAGATTTCATTAATAAGGATTGTGTCCAGGATTTAATTGGAAGATTTTCATTGCTTTGAAATTTGAATATTATAAGTTTATATAAATTTATAAAGACTAGAAAAAATTCGATCACGAGGCGGGACTCGAACCCGCATCGTTTCACGCCAATCCGGGGCGGATGCCTGACCAACTCGGCCACCCATGACCCGCCAGAGCGATCGAATAAATTATTCTATTCTTTCAGTTTTATGTGTCTAACACACCGTTAGACACATAAACTAGGGACACACCGTTATGTAAGTTTGAAAAACATCGTGAGGAAACCGACATGTCAAACAAACAGTTCGACGAGATGTGACATCCGCCAACCCGCACTTGGCCAGCGTGGTGGATTACGACCTGATACGGGAGGCCCGTGTCCCAACAGTGGGAAGTGGGAACATAATGAGCTGATGATGATGATGATGATTAGTTTGAAAGCATTTTTTTATTGGATTGTAACAATCAAAGGAAAAGAAGGAGAAAATAATTTTTTTTTGGTCAAAATTATGGGAGGGGGAGGATAGCTCAATGGTTAAGAATAACAAAAAATAGCAGAAAGGGGGGAAGACTAGCATTGTAAAAAACATCACCTAATGTAGCGTTTACCTACTATTATGAGTATTATGTATTCTGTGCCTAATGTCTACAATGTATCAATATTTTTTCGAAATTTATAAAAACAAACCATTCTTTATCTTCACAAGTAATAAACTTAACTAGCACCATTAACACTATTTTAGTCACACATGTTTAAACCAATGAAATAATATAAATACAATGTATTAGTTCAATCTTAATTACGAAACATGTAAATGTAACTTAGATATTAAAACCCCATTAATTTTTATACCATTATCCTAATATATTTTATTCATAAGGAAAATTGTTGAAATAGTGCACACAACTATTTCTAATCACACTTGACACATCACACACACATAGACAAACCATGCAACAATACACTCTTAATTCTTATAGTTAATATATTATTTTATCCTTAATTGAGAATAATTGAACAAAAAATCAACTTCATAAAAACTTTTTTGAACAAAAAATTTTACGATTTTTTTTAACATTCTGCATAATATTTACTTCCTTGAAAAAAACTGTTGTTAATCCTATACCTACTATATTTTTTCAGACAAATAGCAATCAATATTACTAATTTAAGGACATAGGAGTTAGGACAGAAACATTGAAGTTGCTTTCTAAACTGGTATATGTATATATACAAATAAAATATAAGCAGATAGATAAATATAGCAGATCGCAACCGAACGAAAAATAATAATTGTTTTTTGTTGGGTTGCTATCTGCTCCCGAAATTGGTACGTCACCTATGGGCCCGGCAAGATTGTAACCTGTTATGTGTATTTAATTTAAATAAATAAATAAAATGTATGATAAAAGTTCATTAATACTTATATCTTTAACCTTTAATACTTTTCTTTGATAAACCCAATAATTAATAATAAATAATTATTATTTAATAAATAACAGGTTTAAAAACTCAATGCATTTTTCAATTATTATATTACTATTTATTGAAAAATTTACTATATTATGTACTTTAGATAAGATAAGATATTCCATTTAGATAAATGATAGCTCACCTGTTTGTGTTTAATTTTAGAACACTCCTGATAAGCCGCTTCAAGTTTTGGATTACTGGGCGCTTTCTTGGACCTTGTGTTTTTTATTCCTAGTGATTTGCCGAATGGTGCGAACCAATATCTGAAAAAAAAAATTTATAAGAATTTTTTTGCAACACTGAGTGATTTACCGAATGGTGCGAACCAATATCTGAAAAAAAAATATTTTTAAGAATTTTTTTCAACACTGATTCAACTAAAATGAATCAAAAAATATGAAGTACTTAAATAATTGTAATTGTAAATGATTTTATTTTTGCTTACTGCAATTAAATAATTTTGGTATGGTGAGTAATTATTTATAATTAAAATATTTTAATAATAAATCTTATATTATATTATATATCTTATTATCTATTATTTATCTTATTATATTTTAACTTAAATCTTCATTATTTTGAGGAATATTAATTGTAATCTTCAAATTAGGCAAAAACTGTTATTGAATATATAGATAATTAAATGTGACCTTTTTGTTGGATTTATTAATTAAAATAATTTGTGTGGAGGATCACAGAATAAATTCAAACATAGTTGAATCCATAACACAAAAAATAAAATGTAAAAACATTTTTTTACGTATTCAAAACATATGAATGAAATTTTTAATGTCTAAGTTTCTAAAATAAAATAATATTATATCATCACAAGTAACTAACTGGTGATAACTAGCTGAAAATATAATAATATCCAATATTCTCTCTTATCATATTACTTTCAACTGATAATAAGAAGGCAGTGACCCACTAAAGAAGTAACGCCGACACCTGAAATATTTTTCTAAATAAATATAACTCACTTCTCTAAGCCGTGGCGTATGGCAATAACTACTAAGGCCAAGGGTATGGGATATAAGAGGTGCCTGTGATCATTATAAACCACTTCTTTATCGGGACCAGGAGCTATATCCTCCCAAGTAGTGTTCGGCGGCAACCACACATCTTCATCCCAAAATTTGTCCAATAGGCAACGTAACATTATCACCACTTTACACTAATAATCTCGGCACCAAAAACCTCTCGCCATCAATTAAACACCGAATAAACACAAAATAAGGTCATATATTACTTAAATTCATTAACAATAGATATTCCGAAATAATCGCTCTATTTTATCACGAAACGTCAAGTTTGTTCAACATCTATCCGACGACACAGAGTCCGACGATTTGATTTTTGAGTTTTTGACTGATAGCAGCCAGCAGGGTGACCAGCTCTACTAAATTATTTCCCCCAAAATTAAAGTTTAATTGAATCTTAAGATATAAATGATTAAACTTTCATATAATATACATAATATGTAAAAATATAATATATTATACATTATTAAAAAATAGCATGTCGGACAATTATTGTGACTCTTCTGCACTTTGCCAACCACAAAAAATTACTAGCGTAGATGGGCAGGATGGGCTATCAATAATTTTATTTTAATACAGTATGTAATGACTTAACAATTTAATTCTGATTATTTAAAATTAATGCTTAATTACTTTGTAATCCTAAAAGAAAACTCTAGAAAATATTTCGTATAATTTTTATCGAATTTCTTGTATTCTTTGTTTACTTTTTGAATATATCTATTTTTTATCGGCTATACTTTAAGATAATCATTCCTTGTACCTTAAACTGATAACTGATGTGAATGTTAATTTTATCATAACTTTAGGGAAATTTAAAACATTGGAAACATTATTAGAAGTGTCAATGTCAGAATGTCTGGTATTTTATTTTTAAAAAAATAAAAATTTCCATAGAGAGTAGAGACATAAAAAAGTAAATTACCGATTTTAAACAAGCTAACATGTTTTGTATCATATTATCTTGAGGACTTTAAATCTATTTTAAAATTCTTTTCGTAATTATATCTTTAAAAATTAGATACGTTCACGTTTACAGCGGTTTCGCAGCAAAAGGCAGTGATGTCAATGTCAAGTGTCAAGCTCAAGCATCAAATATGTGTCAAATATCAATCATGTGGTCGTTCGCCGAATCGCTAGTTTTTTAAAAATATTAATAAAAATACCTTTACTAAAGTTTTGTGTTCTGTTATAAGTACGTTCCAATTAGTACTTGTGCCCTATATTTCTAAATACACAACATCCACATTGAAAACACAATAAAGGTATAAATATGTATTAACATTAGTAAGAAACAGAAAATAATGTTATTTTGTCCAACGTGCGCAAATATTTTAATGGTCGAAGAAGCTCCAGAATCAGGGCTTCGATACGCATGCAACACATGTCCTTATATATATAATATAAAGAAGAAGGTGTCTGCAAAGACCTTCCCAAAATTAAAGGTAATTATTGCATCATACAAGTATTAACTCATAATAAATCGTTTTACACGTCTGTTTTAAACTTTTGGATGTTTCTTTTTGTTGCATGTTAAACAAACATAGAAAATAATTTAAATTGTAATTATTGTTTGCAGTTTTCAAACTAATTTCTTATATTATATGTTTCTTGTTTCAGGAATTAGATTATATTATGGGCGGTGCTGCCGCATGGGAGAATGTAGATTCTACTGATGCTGTTTGCCCGAAATGCGGACACGGTAAAGCATTCTTTATGCAACTTCAAACACGATCTGCTGATGAACCTATGACAACTTTCTACAGATGTTGCGACCATAAGTGTGCTCACAACTGGCGAGATTAGATATTAATCTTGTTCTATATATTGAAAGAATGAACATTTTCAAAAAGTTAAGTTTAGTAAGATTAGTTAGAAACAAAAGTGCTATAAAAATGAAGTACGAACCAACTCCAATAATACCATGTGGGGAGGAGAAGGCCTATGTGAAGGCAACAGATTATCTATCTAAAGGATATGTGGTTGCTGTGCCTACTGATACAATATATGGGTTGGCATGTAGTGCCAATTGTCAGGATGCAATAAAAAAACTATATGCAATTAAAGGCAGGGATTCGGCAAAGCCAGTAGCAATCTGTGTCAGTAATATATCTGATGTCAGGAAGTGGGGCCAAGCAGAACATTTAAGTGACAATCTATTAACCAGCTTATTACCAGGGCCAGTGACTTTGGTATTAGAGAAAACTGAACGATTGAATAATCCATACTTGAATCCGATGACAGCTAAAATTGGTATAAGAATACCTAATCATAGTTTTATTAATAAAGTAACAAATGTGTTTGATATGCCAGTTGCATTGACGAGTGCAAATTCTAGTAATGAACCATCATCACTGACTGTTAAGGAATTTGAACATTTGTTCAGCTATTTAGGTGCAGTTTTCGATGGTGGTATGTTGAGTCAAGGCTTGGATAAAAATAGGAGTGGCTCCACAGTGATTGATTTGTCTAAAATTGGATATTACAATATAATTAGAAAGGGTATTTCATATGAAACAATTGTGAAAATCTTACAGGAGCATGGACTGAGCAGTATTGTTAAATAGTTTTATGGAAGGATTAAATTTGTTTGATTTAAATAGTGTTTAATGTAAGCTATGAGAAAGGTAAAATATTTTTATTTTACAATTAGGTGTTGAATAAACTTGAAAAATTGACTGAAAATAATTTCAATCATATGAACATGTCTCCAACCAAATACTGTATGCAGAGGCTCTTTTAAAGAAATAATATGTTTTGGGCTAAGTAACAAGTAACCAAGTAATTTCTGTGAAACAAGAAAAAAGTATTGTGCAACTTAATATTGCAGATGTATACTGTATTTTTGTGCTTAACCCATTGACCACCGTAAGGCCCGATCGGGGCGCGACACAATAGATTTTCTATTGTGTCTGTGATTCCGAGGACTGATGGATTAATTATAGATCTAGGACAGTAAAAGTTTTAAAATAAAAACAAAAGCATTTGATCAACAAAACTTTATTTTTCACAATATTTTTAAATTTCATTAAACTTATGTTTGAAGAGATGCTTATCCAATTTGGCAGTAATGATGAGATAAGCGCAGATCAAGACATTATTGTTCAGAAAATAAAGTATTTACATTTCACTACACTCTGTAATAAATATTGTAACAATTTATAAAACTAACACTTCATAACTAGAACTGTCTGTACTGAGATGCTGCTTCACTTTGGCTAAACTTATTAGATTATTTGTCATATCTGGGTACTGACTGGTTTTCTGTGTTCTGGAACCTTCACTTCCAAGCTCTGCCATCTGTTTGGTGGCCACACTATAAATTTGGCCTTTGCATTTATTAAACCTAGAGAAACTGGACCAAATGTATTGCTATCCAAAGTGTGCCCTGTGTGATCACCTTCCACCCAGCAATGACCTTCAGGTACTCTCACATATGCAGTTTTATAGCCCAATGTACTCACAATATCACCTTCTAAAGCTACAACACGTTTAATAATTTTTTGATTCGGATCTTTCGGAGACACGAGCGAGATTATGTCGCCTCTCTGTACATTGTAGTCCTTCACAGACCAACGGGATAGGAACACGTAGTCCGTGTTCGTAGATTCTGGATTTAATACCGGCTGCATTGATATACCTTCGACTCTCGCTACATAACCTACAGTATCCAGAAAAGTTACTCCGATCGGCACTCCAAGAAGCATCGATCTGAAAAGGCTTCGGATCCACATTGATGGGCCGGTGATTCCTGGTGCCAATAAAAATTAACCGACATAGTCGGTCTATCATTTATTGTTTCCTTTTAGAAAGGAAACATATTCAATTTTTTTATAGCGAAATAAGAATTTCGTCCATAATCAGTCGGTGGACTCTTGACATTTGTGATTTGACAATTTTTTATTTAACTCTACTAACGTCAATGTCAGACGTAATTATAACAATTTGCTGCTATCTGTCAAATGATTCTAATAAAATGGACAAAGTAGAGAAATCCAAAATATGATCCAACCGTTAATTTTGGCTACATTTGCTTAAGCTACAATCTACAAATTACAATTTAGAACTTGCGTTAATAAGACGTTATTTATTAGATTTGTTGTAGGAGATTGCCATTTTTTAAATTTATGTTACACAGTACACTGTCAATCGGATCATAATAAATTGTGTCAATCTATTTCAGATTGAAAGACAAACTTTAAAAATATTTTTATTGAATGAGATACGAAAAAGGATTTGTAAAATAGAAAACAGTCAATTTCATAATAGCTAGATTTTTTTTCTATTTTAATAAATTTTTTTTTTCTAATAAAATATATCAGTTGAACTTATTCTGTCTTTCTGAAAATTTAATCTCATGTAACTTAATAATGTACAATCAAATAGAACCCAAAATTACAATTAATAAATCCGTAATAAAAACAGATATCATGGTGCAAATACAAAAATTAATTAATCATCATTATATTTTTTAGCCTGTGGTATGTCACTAGACATCACTCGAAATGAATGACCATAGATTATAGAAATTCAGGAATCGTTCTTTACTTTATTACAAATACTCAAAAAAGTGTTGATGCTTTCTGTAGTAAATCACAACCACCATCAACTAAACATCATTTTTTGATTATTTATACGTGTGTAACAAGTATAGTATCACAGAAAATTAAGACAATAGTTACATTTGTTTCACTCAGAAACCAGAAAACTTTTAGAAAGGACTGTCTACAGATGGATGTGTTCCGTGGTCAAGAAAAACTTACAACCTGCATAATCAGCTGTCAGTGAGATAGATCATCTGTCCCTGTAAATATAAAAGCTAAAACAATCACAACACGTTTTGGACTGATAAGTGTAAATAATGAAGTGAATGAGTACATTACAATGTGACCTCGACGCTGTTCTCAGCTGGTCCTGACGTGGGGAAGAAATGGGATAATAACCTATCAAGGTGTAAGGAGATCACAATGACCGGGCTCCCGTGAGGCCACGAGGAGAAATCGTGTACAGAAATATAAGTTTAAGTGAAAATGTCTGGTGACTTCCCATTCGCGGCGAAGATAGTTAGTCCATTGAAATGTAACGAGAAACCATGGGATTTGTGGGTGAGCGAAATCGGTCACTTGTCTCCGAGACGAGACAACGATGGAACGTTTACGACGCCGGCGGCGGTGGACAGCAAGAGCTCGTCCACCCGCCGCGTCCACGACTCCCATCCGTACAAAGTGGCGGAGCGGGGCCAGGCGCGCTATCGGCGCGCGGGCCTCAACCGCCTGCGGTACGAAAGCATGAGCCTCCATGGACTGTTTCCGCAAATGGACAATTTAAACGCTGCAGTGTGTCACATGTGCGGAGAAATAGTGAAGTGTAGTGCAGTGTACAGACATTTACTTGAATCCCACACTGGTGCTGAGCCAATCCTTCCACCTCCACCTCCTACAGTTAAACTAAAATCTGCCCCTGGTCGAAGTAGGCATAAGAAGGAGCCACCACCTCCCGTTCCTGTAGATATCCACCCGGTAAAGATGGAGACCTCCCCAGTGCACACGGCAGCCGCTCCTTTATCTAGGATAGTTTTGCCACAACCTGATTTACAGTACCTGGAAGAAGCGAGCACCTCTTCAGCGATAACTGGTGAGGTGCAGATAAGCATGGAGAGCGGAGAGTTACCTGTTGTCAGTATTCAAGATACGGAGGATTTACCACTGGGAGAAAACCTCACTGATGACATTTTTGCAATAATGAACTCTGAAGGCATACAGAGTGCTGATGACATCACAAATGCTGCAGACTGGAAAAATATAATTAAGGATATACATGACATAAATTTTCCTACGACTAGTGAAACTATGCAATCACAAGACTTGTATGCAGCCTCATTAGATACGTCACTAACTGGTTATACAATATCAGACACAGATTTATCAAATTTATCATTTCCACCGAACACATCTCCCATGTTATCGACGGTCGTAGACAATGTACAAACTGCTCAAGCTTTAAAGGCTCCGGCGACGCCGAGCACGAAGGCGCAAACGCGCAAAACGAGTAAAACGAAATTTAATCTACGAGAATACGATCCAAACAAGCACTGCGGAGTAGTCACCGCCGAGAACCCCAAGCCTTGCACGCGGTCGCTCACGTGCAAAGCGCACGCTCTTTCGCTGCGGAGGACTGTGGAGGGCCGCGCGAAGCCCTTCGACACGCTGTTAGCAGAACATCGCGCCTCAAGGGATGCTGCGGCTTCGGGGAACACGTACACCCCTCCGGTCACTCACCCCCCGCCACCGGCGCCCGTGGCCACCCCTGCGCCAGTAACGACAGTTCCTGTCAACCTCCCACCGCTCCTAGTCAATACTTCAATAGACCTCGGCACTTTCAACGGCTTAACGACTGAGCAGCAAGTGAATGACATCTACGCGAGTTGGCTAAGCGTCGAAGATCCCGTGTTACCCGATACGTCAAGCATCACATCTCTCCTCAGCCAACCACTGCCCACTGATTCTTTTCTGTTACCGGACGACGCGGATATCCCCACGGATGTACCTATACTAAGTATAGCACCGCCGGCGCAACCAACTCCTCCTGTGAAGGAAGAGAAGCCGGAAGGTCCGCCGCCGTTGGTGCCGAGCGACGTCTGTTGGTACTCCTCGTGTCCGCGGCCGCTGGCTCTCTGTACCTTCAACGCGTCTCACGCGGGCAGTGCAATAACTTTAGGCAAGAAATTCGCGACCGTCCGGAGTAACATAAAATCGTCGTTAACGCGGTCGTCCAAGGCATCTGGCGTCGCGAACAATTACTACAGCCAGAGCCTGTCGTCACTGTCAAAGACTTTACATATGAATAATGCTAGTAAAACGAACAAGCCAGAAGTGCGTAAACTAATAGTGACATGTAGTTCAACTAGTGGTGGTAGTAAGGACGTGCAGCAGACGTTGAGTGATCTATTCGGTGGTGACGTGCGGCACACTTTAAACGGACATTTGGGACACTCGGAGCGCAAGCCTCGCGCTGCGACTATCAAAACCGCCAAGCGGCCTTCCTCAGCGGTGCTCGATCTGGGTTTCTCTCTAGATCCGCTCTTAGCTGACGAAAAATGCTGAACAATATAAGCAATCACTGGTTGTGTAGTCACATAATTGTATATTTTTTTTTTTTTGTAAAGAATCGAATCGGACTGGCATTGTAAATGTTGAATAATCACGAATTTTGTCCCCCAACGGAATTTAAATGTTATGATAAAGTTAAATCTCATTTTTCTTTGAAAAACGAACTAATGTTTGTATTATTTTGTATATTATTTATAAGATTTTTTAAATCGGTCCGCCGACGTGAATGTCGGCGCGTCGACGAACAATTATGAAATAGATAATGCAGAATGGTTGTATTTTTTCGATATGACATAACTCATTGTTGATACTGAAATGAATACTGAGAAAATGGCCTAGGATTAATGTTTAATGTGATGAAAATTTCCATGTAAAAATATAAATATTATTAAAATTAAGTTTATCCATAATAGTAAATTGCCTCCTTTTGAAAATACCTCAGTAACCAAATTGTTTTAATTAATGAAAACCTTTAATGGATTTGACATTGTTAAAAATTTCCCACTGTTTTGTGAAAGTTCTTTACACAGTGTTTGTTAGCGAAGTTGGTCGCGTATCCGATTTCTTGGAACCAATACTCAGTTACAACACACTTCATACATGATTGTGCAAAAGGATTTTATAATAATTTTCAATACATATATTAGTACTGAATTACTGAGCTCAGAATGATACAATTTTTACTAGGAAATTAAAAAAGATGGACGCTTATAGTGGTATTTTCCCTCATTTGTTGTTAATCGAAATATAATTTTTACATAATCTATTTACACACTCACTTTATTTTCTTCTGTATGTTCGCATGTACAACACAACTGCTGAACTGATATTTTTTTTATCGATTTGTTTTTTTTTCTTCTATCTAATTTAGTAGCAAGATATTGCCTGTACTTAGGTATATTTTTCCTTTTACTTTTCTGGAGTCAATAAGCTGTGTCCTAAACAGTTTTTTTCGTCTATGTCTCTAATAAATATTTTCTGATATACCTACACAATTAACAAGCAAATAATAACATTTATTACAGTTAGTTTAAAATCTAGCTGCAAGATTTTTATTACTTACATTTTATTTTATTTAGATGGAAAAAGCTCGATGAAACGCACAACTTCAAGGCGTGGCCGTGGGTTCAACTCCCACGAATTGTTATTGTGAGATCAGATTCTATCTAATTACTAATTAGGCTATTATCCAGAAAATGCTTTTCACATAAAAATACAAAATTCAACAGCAGGCAAGTCCTGTGATGACGAAGGTGGGTAGGCGGAGGGAGAGTAGGAGGTTCCCTCAGGTATCGGAGAAGTATACTGACTACTACTTACTAGACTGTATTTTTATTTGGGTTTGTTACCTCAGAACTTCCGACTGGGTGAACAAATTTCGATGATTATTTTTTTAAATTGAAACTTTCGGTTGGTCCTTTTTAAATTTGATGCAGTTCTGACCATTTCAAGGCGGTTTAAGCCTTGTATCCACTTGAGCATGCTCAGGCGAATGAGCGGCTCGGCCAATTGGTACTTGGATTGGATCAATTTGGCAAATGAAATAAATCGTAGTTTTATGAATTATGTAAGATTTCAATCGCGTTGTTAATATTTTTTTCCTGAACCAATGTTGCTATTCAAGTTCATTTCGTTAAATTCGACTCTGGCTTTTCACGATATTTCTATAGAAAGACAAAGAAATGTTGGTCTAGAATCCTAAAACTGTTATCTATAAAAGTGTTCTTGTAAAACACGGTGTTTAAGAAATAAATAAATAGAAACTTCAATTTTATTTAGGTAACAACCTTTATCAATAAATGTGTAGATACTGCAGTGCTAAAACAATCAAGCATGTAGGTAATGAGACTTATGGAGAACAATATGAGTAGGAGCGTCTTTGGCAATCAAAAAGGAGAAAATTAATTCTATAGAGAAGAAACAAAATGAATTCTGGAAGGTTTTCTTTTTAAAAATAATTTATGTTATAATATGTGTAACAAATATCAACGTTGATGCCTCAAAGCGTGCCAAAAAATAGACATTCATACATACGCTTGAAAAACATAACTCTATCTGGCACAGTTAGGTAAAAATAAATATTTTCAAGCCTAGAAAACATTTCATGAATGTGAAAGATTGTGAGGATGTGTGTATGTATGTACATACACATGTGTGTACATATGTGTGTTCTTCTTTCACGAGAAAACCACTGAATGGAATTTGATGATACTTGGCGACGATGTAGACTGTAGCTTATGTACCAAAATAACTGAATACGCACGGCACCTATTTTTTCATTTATATACTTATGAGACTGTAGTGATAGGTAGTGATGTAGGCTGTAGATTAAAACATATTATATACACTATAGAAATACTCTATCTATAGGTACTTATTCATATTGTTATTTTAAAATTTTATAATGCTGAAGAGTTTGTTTTTTTGAACGCGCTAATCTCAGGAACTACTGGTCCGATTTGAAAGTTCTTTCGGTAGTAAATAGCCCATTCATCGAGAAAGACCACATGTTTTTTCATTATTAGGTAAATATTATATCATCACGCTAAAACCAACAGGAGCGGAGAAATGCGGGTAAAACCGCGGGGCACAGCAGCTAGTATTCTATAGACTATAAGAGCCCCCGCAGACCACAGACTTTTTATCGGCAGATAGTTTGGTCGGGCTCTTAATCAGTACGCAGATGTAAGCAAATGCGCACACTATGACGATTAGGTATCGGCCGATAAACAAGTTTGATGGGCTTCCCGATTCAATTCAAACTAAACTGTCGGTAAACTATCGGCCGACTGTATAATCAGTATTGACTCCCTACCACACGCGCACACACGACGATTTTTTAGTCGGCCGACTAAGCCGATAGTTCAGTTCGCTCCGAGCTTTGACAGCGAATGGTCGGCCGCGCGTGTAAAATGGCGTCACTTTCTCAGTCGCTTATTTCGGAATCTTCGATCATTACTTTGATCGAGGAAGTCGAAAAACGCCCTGCACTTTACAAGAAAAATCTAAAAGAGTACTGTGACGTAAATGTAAAAAAAAACTGTGGGAGGAAGTTTGCGAAGCTGTTGTTCCTGATTGGAATGAGCTTAGTGCTCAAAATAAAACAAATCAAGGTACGATACATTTTTATTTATTTACATTACACTTTATTATATTGACACGGAATTGAGCCTGCAGGAGATATAAAGTTTGACGACATGTATTGCCGAACATTATTCATATTATTTCTTCCTCGGTTATTTCCATTTGTATTGAAGTTATTCATGGTACAACTGTAGAGAGTGTCTTTAAAATGTATTCCATCTTTGATTCGTACATAATTGTGTAGGACACAGCAAGCTTTAATAATTTTAACACAAAAATTAATATTTACGTCAATTGGACGGTGAAAAATACGCCATTTATTAGCTAGAATCCCGAAAGTACATTCAACCATGCGTCGAGCTCTTGTATGTCTATAGTTGAAAATTCGCTTGGTGTAGTTTAAATTTCTTTTTGCATAAGGGCGTAATATATGATTTCCAAGTCCAAACGCTTCATCGCCTACGACTGAGAATGGAATAACATCTCCGACATCATCATTAGGCAATTGCCTTCCAAAAGGAATATTTAGTCGATTCTCGGAAAGCCGTTTACCCATTTCTGATGTTTTAAATATTTCCGAATCACTAGCTGTTCCATAAGAACCAACATCAATGTACACAAATTTATAATCGGCATCTGTCCAAGCCATCAAAACGCAGGAGAAGAACTTTTTGTAGTTAAAATATGATGAACCGGAATGTTCTGGCTGTATCATCCGTATATGTTTGCCATCGATCGCTCCAATGATGTTTGGAAAATTTGTGCGACTGTAGAATTCGTCTGCTATTTCAATCCAGTCATCTTCTAGTTTGGTTGGCATATATAACGGTTGAAGCATATTCCATATTTGCTCACATGTACTTTTTATAATATCTCGTATTGTAGAAGCTCCCATCAGATAATCAAAAGACAATGAATTGAAACTTGCTCCAGTAGCCAGATACCTGTAATGAATTAATTATATTTTATTATTTTTCAGGCCGCGATATACAAAAAAAATGGGCCAATTTACGGACTTGCTTTCGCCGAGAATTAAATGCACAAAAGAACACAAAGTCGGGGCAGGCTTCGGTCAAGAGGCGTAAATACGTATACTTTGAACAATTATTATTTTTACTTCCATGCATGGAAAATCGTCAAACGGAAGGTAACCTGAACTTGGCCCAGGATACTTCAGGAAATGCGGAAGATGATGAAGAAACTGCTCCATCCGCTTCCGCACCTTCCGCACCTCCTCGCCAGAAGAAAACTCGTGTTTCGAAGAATACGGATTTGGATGAAGCAATATTAAAAGCATTAAATGAGACTAATGTTGATGAAGATGTAAACTTTGCATTGTCTCTTGTCCCATCACTCAAAAATTTAACCGCAGATGAAAAACTCGATGCTAAGATTAGTATTCTTAACGTATTTAAACAGATAAGACTTGGTAGGCGTGTTCAGCCTCTTTCTCAACCAACATACACCATACTGCAACAACCCATAAACTCTTTTCCTGTTTACCAACGAGGGACTAACATCTTGCCGCCACAACAACAATCTCAGGCTTATACATCCGGTTCTACACCATCCCCCACTATACCACAAACAACCATTCAAAATGTTTCATCACCAGCTGATTCCAACATGTCAGCCGAGTCATATTATACAAATTTTTCAGAAGATTCCCAAATATACGACTTGTAAACTTGGCATTTGAATTATTATAATCAATAATTAAAAATATGTTTTGTGGTTTATCTTACCTTATCGTAACGCTCAATCTCTCCTCCACAGGTATAGATAGTCTTAAATTTGTATCCTCCTTCGCTATTCCTGGTCCAATTAATTTGACAAGTTGGTTGAAGCTAGTTATGCTCATTCGATAAAAGGCGAAAAATTTTTTCGGGTAATCGAGTAATTTGGAATGCATAGTGTAAAATTTTCCATTTGATAATCTATCACTAAAGATAGGATGCACCCAATACTCTCGAGCTCTCTTTTTAATTTTCCTCCTCCGGTGTATGAGAGCAATAATAACAATTCTATGCAATGTTTTATTAATTTTCATTGTGCGGTGCGACCACTCTTTTCAACGATTGGTTAGAAACTAGCAAATAGTCGGCAGACTGTTGGATAGTTTGCGCACTCATAACCGACTGAACTGTTTAGTTGAACCGGTGTGCGTACTAGCAGGCCAACCCGACTAAACTATCGGCCGATAAAAAGTCTGTGGTCTGCGGGGGCTCTAAAAATTAAGTATAGAATATATTTTAAACTATTGTCAATACAATGCGATTTTAATGCATTTAACATTTTATTTAAAACACAAATTCAATCATTAAAAAATAATTCCGAATTACAAAATAAGACTAAATAATCCATGACCATAATTTATTTTTTTTCAATTGTATCCCACTTTACGTAAGTACCTATTATTGAAGTTAGTAGGTAGAAAAATAGATGTAATCCTGTAAGATATTCAAGACAACATCTGCTGATTGTGTTTCTAAAATAGTTTCTGTATCTTTCAAATGCAAATTATATACACACAAAGTTACACATACAAAGTTCAAAGTTTACATTTGATACTGCCTTTACGTAGTTAAAATTATAAACAGACGTTCGAACTGGTGCGACCGGACCACCGTACACGTGCGGTGCGATCGACTCGCCACACGACCGCACCGCACCTAGGGTTGCCAGTATTTAAGATGCCAGGATTTAAGGGTTAACAGCATCAAAAATACGAGTTTTAGTTATTTTTTACGGGAGATACCTAATTAAAACAGCAATGTTAAATAGAGAAAATTTATTTTTGGCATTTATATTTGCTGTTGGAAGAAACAGCTTTTAATAGCTCTTCATTTTCTAAAGCGAATGTATAAAAATCTTTGCACGATAATTTAAAATTACATTTAATTAATTTGCAGCTTCGCCTTTACAGTTTCAATATTCAATTGGTTTCGGCTATCCGTCCAGGCATTGCCGCACAAAGAAAATATTCTTTGTTTAAAAATTATGATTAAATTTACGATTTTTAAAAAAACATTTAAAATATTGGAATTTTCGCGGCCGACTGAGCTAAATAAATTCGTATAAAAAAATAGATACACTAGTGACTAGATAATTTATTACGTTGCTAATATATGAAGTGATTAAAGGCGCAAATTATCCCTTTTTGAAATTTTCGATATTGTCGATAGAGGCGAAATTATTGTAATTTTTACTGATTTTCGTTTTTATTTTTTATATTATATGCAGGCGTTAGTAGAAGCTCTGTTTAGTACCAAAAGAAACCTTGAACTGAGTTCTACATGTGACAAAAATACCACATTCTAGCCACGAAGTTATTACGAGATATAGATTTTCAAAGAATGTCAGGGTTGTCCCTAGTAAACAAAATTATATATATCATCTATCTATTACCAAGTTTTTGTTTATGTTTTAGTCGTTAGTTATAGTCGATATTTCAATATATTATTATATGTAGGTAAAAGGTTAATTTATTACAATCTTTATATTTAATAAATTAACTGAACAAAAAAAATATCTTAGATTTATAAGACAACTCAATAATATCAAATTAATACAAATTAATCTCCTTTTTTTGTGAATATTTCGAGCATTGATCATAGTACCTAATCTCATTAAAAGTCAAACCGAATTCCTTGAAAATCTATTTCTCGTAATAAATTCGTGGTTAGAATGTTGTATTTTTTTCACATGTAGACCTCAGTTCAAGCTGTGGTTCAAGGCTTCTTTTGGTACAAGTACAAGTACAAGTTACAACCATTGAAAAGAAGAAAACGAAGAGAAGAGAATGGGCAAAATTATATTTAAAAGACAGGTATTCATTCAGACATATGCAGTCATATCATAAATCTTTGTAGAGTTCTAAAATTTATATTATTAATCTTTTTTCAGTATTAGCCACGTCATCCGACGCCATCGCCATTGATAACGATCGACCGACGTCCGCTTTGTTTGGCGGTAGAACTGTGACTAAAGCTGTAATAAGTATATAGTCTATGACTCATGCGCTGTCCGGTGCGATCGCCCGTCCACACGCGCGAATTTGGTACGGTCCGCACCAAGTTCGGATGAAAAAACCATCGAACCAACCGTACCGTCAATAATAATAATTATGTCCGGCGGACCACTGTACACATGATCGAATATGGTCCGGAGCGCACCAAGGTCACGGTGCGGTCCGTACCAAATTCGAACGTCTGTTTATAACTTAAGTAACTATAGAATATATATGAATACTTATATCATTTTATTTCACATAAAAGCTATGAAGGTTTTGGATACTATGTATTATGATTAAAATTTTATTTTTGTAAGTGGATAGACATTTGACCAGTTTATTGGTACAGTGGTTAGTGAGCGTAGAACAAACGAGCCCGGGGTTCAGTCTGGTAGAGCACAGAAGGCTGATCAGTGATCACATGCTTGTCCCTAAAGACATTCGATCAGTGAACTGTAAAATAGATGTGAAATTTCTGTCCTAAGCCTACAAGGCGTGCTACGTGTGAGCTTATGATGTAGCCATCCTCTAAAAATGCAATAAAATGGGGAATGAAACTTTATAAGTAACTACCATGAACATTTATTTTGATATCGCGGGCGAAGCTGCAAGCAACAGCTAGTTTATAATATTTTATATTAAGTATGAGGATAAAATATGATAGTGGTTAGAGCAACAGAAGATTCCTCGAAAGTCGATTAACACCGAACAATAAAGCTCAATTATAGGATGCAGCTGCTTTGATTTAATTTTAATTTACTTCTCTTTTGTTACTAAGTAACTACTTAGGTAGTTAGTAGATATTTATATTGACGATCTAGGGCTACCGGCTTTGCCATTTAAAATAAGTATACTTAGTAGCTACATCCCGAACACGTCTTGGCGCCTGGCGGTCATAATATGAGGTGATCCTATACCATTTCTTACTCTTTCATTGGTTGTTATCCTATCCTTAATATTATTATGGGGGAAATTTATTAGAATGCATGGATATTGGTTTTTGCTGGTTCGTTGTTGGTTGTTGCTCTTTCCCGGAAAAAATATTGAGCAGATTTTTACGATACTTTGCAGTGATGTGTTCTATGTTTCTGCCATAATAGGTACATGATAATACTTGTATTTCAGATACATCATATAGGTATTGCCCGCGAATGAAACCGCGCGTCACAATTATTCGTATTATAGTGTATGTGAATATGAGAACTATAATCAGATAACTAATGCGTTATTGAAAACGTTGTTTTGATGTATTATGATATTGCAATTTGACTTGCCATCAATCTTCGTATTGACCTAGATCGCGATTAGTGTTAGCCCGAGGCATTAAGTTTGTAATTGGCTATATGCTGATTTCAACAAGTTTACGTTACTGTATACGAAACTGGATTTTAAAGATTTTGTATGACTCGTTGAATTTAAATTCATTCAATACTAATACAATAATATATAATTTTTTCATCAAGAATCTCGATAAGTCCGTTATTTTTTATTGTTGAATTAGGATTACTCATCATATCAATACATATTGGCCTGAGGCCTTCCTTAACGGGTCTTTTTTTTTGATGTGTTATTTTAACTTATTGGTTTATTAATTTTTATGGTGATATATTGTTAGCTGTGACATAAAATATAAATATAACGGGGAAGTTTTGATTATAATCTTACTTCTTAGACAGAGATAGTATTCTCTGTCTACGATTATAATACTTGGTAACTCATATAATTAACGAAAAGGGGCTTCCTATCGGTGGTAAAAGTTAAAAAATGTTATGACGATTCAAAAGTGCTTTTATAAGTCTAATTTAAAAGTGTTTTAATAGAGGTCCTAGGTATAGAGTATTCGACCGTAGTCGTGCTTATTCGAACTCAATTTATGATGATGAATCGAAAGTGATGATCAACCGTTTGATGTGTCATCGTGCTACGCGATGAAACCGGAATATTTCTGGGCATCACATACAGGCTGAATGTTTACATTAAAATTGGTGTAGCAGTTTTCATAATTAAAAAACACATAAAAACGAACAGACAAACCGTAAAAATATATATTACTACAGGTATATTAGTTGATTAAAAAAAATACGTTACATACGTTAAATAGGTATCAAGGGTTGATGATAAAATAAAACAAACAAATTGAATCGATTTTTTTATTTATTAATAAATATGATATTCTCTGAATACATTTATGGTCAACATAACAAAGCACAGGATGAATATGACAACTTTTTAGTTATAGTACGATTCAAACTTAATGGCGGCTCGGAACATCGTACGATGCGCAGAAAACAATTTTAGATGACCTGTGCGCACCCGCACTCGCACCTGCACCACAGAATATATAATAGTAGCTAAACGCTACAGAACGGACACTCTCCGTTCCTATAAGAACCGGTGTCGCCTGTGGGCGTCGCCAAGTCCGCGCAAGTACGCTTACGCACATATTTGCAATTTCAAATCTAGCCAATCATAGCGCCGCGCAATCACGCGATTTAAAATGGAACGAATCATACGCATGATGATGATGTGAGCAGTGCTCATATCCTTGGCGCGTCTGCCCCGCCTACAATGCCTTTCTAAACTCTTTTATATGTTCTGTGGTCCAGGATGTGCCTGCACCTAACTTGCGAGCCACCATTAAGTTTTTTATATTTAATATTTGAATCGTACTATACCTATTATAAGCTATATAAAGCAGCAAAAAAAGTTATAGAAGAATGAAATCATATGGACAAAAAGTGAAGCTAAATATTACCATATATCAATAATTCGTAACTTTTTATAGAAAAACTGTTCTATAAAATACAATAAACATGTATAATTATGAAAGCTCTATTGCAATATAGTATATTGTTTATAACCAGGATATTTTTAGAATTTAGACTATCAATTCCTCACTTTTCTTCTACAAAACCTTAAAATATAACTTAATCGATATTAATTTTTATTCGGCTTTATTTTAACGCCTTTTGTCTTGGACTTGACTATGCCTTTGAATTGTTTCGTTGTAACAGCCTTTTTCCTGAAAATAAAGTCATAGAGTTATTAACAAATCTACAAAAAAATACAATACAATAGTTGAAATAATCTTGTTTGTACGATTTTTTTACATTTTAAATAAAAATTTAAAATCCTTTCACAGACATAGTTAAAAGAAATATTTTCAGTGAAAGATCGACAATTTAATTTTAGTTTAATAGATATTTAAAATACATCTAGTCTACTAAACTCCAAAAACCAGTTCGAAATTCAATTCGAGTTATGTTTTTATGGCATTCAATTGCTTTATAAATATAACATTTTCAAGAATAGAAAAAAATTGATCACTGCGCGGGATTCGAACCCGCGTCTTTTCGCCATTCCGGGGCGACGCCTTGACCAACTCGGCCAACTGATCCGGCCAGAGAAAGGGTTCTAACTAGTTAAAATAAGCAAAATGATATAATATGTAATACCTAACAAAGTATATAGTAACTTTTCACCAAGTGTAAAACATTTAAAAGTAAAATAAATATTTATAAATAATATTTTTGAATGGTTTTGTTGTACATACTTTTATTTTATAAGACTGTTGTACAATAAAGAATAAATAAATAAATAAATAAATATGTATACCTCTTATTAAGATTCTTCCTCGACAGCGGTAGATACGCGTACGGCTCCGGTTTTCCCTTCTTCTTAATATCACCTTTCGCTTTCTTGGAGCGGTAATCTGTTCCTACAGATGTTACAGATGCTGCAGAACCGAGAGGTCTAAAAAAAGGACAATATATTAATTATTGTAGAAACAAGTGAAGGAAATTGAATGGGTTTAAAACTGTTCCTTTTTTAAATGGTCAGGGGAAAAAACGTGTTTGCAATTATGAGAAAATAAATGTAAGTGCTCGTGATATACATATAATATGATCAATCTGGCTTAATCAATTTTGACGGAACTTGAACTGGCAAATGGCAGGTATTATAATTTACTAGCAAAATTTTTCGATGAAATAAAAACTATTTTTATCTTTCATAAATCCTCAATTAATTTAACAAGTAAACACTAAATAATAATAAAAATACTCGATCTACTACAATTTACAATATTTTGTTATGATTAATTATTAATATATTTTGAAATTAATTCGAAATGATAGAATTTAATTGTTATTAATATTTACCTGTGTATACCCTTTCCTCCAGCCTTATATTTCGAAGCCACAGTAGCAGTGGAAGCTCTACTTCTATTTGTCCGTCCGCTCTTTATACTTAGAATATCATCATAACGTCGTTTAGTTCCCGGTTTAACTAATTTCGACGGTTTCTCATTATCTTCACCGTCTGTGGATAAAATAAAAATTATTTAAGTGTGTACATGAACGTACTATAATAATAAAAGCGTGTTAAAAGACACTCAATCGACTATTAAAAGGTCCTTTCTAGTGTTTGATTTTACGGGAGTATTATACATTTAGAAATTAAACTGAGCGACAGTCTCCCCGTGACCACGCTCGCTGCAAAGTGTGCGAAACGTCGTGATAATAACATAATGAATAAATTGCGTTTAAAATCCGTTTAAATCTTTAATTTCTAATTATAAAAAGGTCGTGAAAATGAGTTGAAGTAGCGTCATATGAAATATTCATTCAAATTAACACCTTATCTCATGGCAATAAGGTCCAAAGTCTATTGTTAAAAATATCTTATTACCCAACCTACCAACTTAATTTTAAAATTACCTGAATAAGTAACATTAAAATTATGGTTAAGTTAAGTTAAGTTATAGCCAAGTTTGGCGCAAATTAATCTTATTTAGTAAAATAGATAATAACGAGATAATAAAATTACCTGTATCATCAGTATCACTATCTATATCACCACTGGGCTTGGGCTCATCATCATCAGCGAAGTCATCATCAGCTATGATCAGCCTGCCATCCGGTGCGGTACGGAAGCCGCCATCTTTCTTCTTTTGCGCCTTTTCTTCGACCGCGCGTTTCTTCTTTGGATCCGTGGCTAAATAAAACGAAAAAATTTAGAATAAGTTAAAAGTCCAATCAGGTATTTTGTGTAGATCAAGTGTTGTCTGATTTTTGTATTTATGTAACACTGATATTCTGTTATTTCAATGAAAAGCAACAATATTTATAGACCATTATATTTTCTTGACATAAAGATTTTCTTTGCTTTTTTAGCTGATGAAGTAGATGGGCATTTATTTTTCAGTCCAGAAAGCAACTATAGACCTAATAAGGTAAAATTTACAAACATACATTGGAAGTACCATCAACATGTTGAGAATTTTGATCCAAATTAATGTTAGTTCAAAACTTCTTCACTTGAGAAAAGCTTTCTCAATAGTATGAAAAGTATCAGTTATTTTCCTATACAATTTAAAAATGTATCTTCCATCAAAATGTAACATACCAGTATCTTGAAATTGATATTTATTGTTTTATGGCATTCAAATGATTTATAAATATAAAGCGGTGTGTCCCTTAGACACATAAAACTGAAAGAATAGAATAAATTCGATCGCTCTGGCGGGTCACGAGTGGCTGAGTTGGTCAGGCATCCACCCCGGAATGGCGCGAAAGGATGCGGGTTCGAGTCCCGCCTCGTGATCGAGTTTTTTCTATTTCTTTATAAATTTATATACCAGTAATCTTCCTAGCGGAAGAAACATCAGCCAGATCCACGATATTCTCCGGATCATCTTGAATCCAGGCCTGGTTTCTGCCCTTTTTGGCCTTTGCTTTAGGTCTTTCTTCGTCCAAGTACTCCATCTCTGAGTCCGAGTCCTTTAGAATGTCCTCTAGAGTCTTGGACGTGCCTTTCACGGCTATGTCCGTTTCAGAATCGGATTCCTGTTCTCTGTAAAGGTTTTTGGGTAAATTGTAGTATGAATGAGTGGTTATTTTTATGAGAAAAGTGTTCATTAATGGGAACAACTATGCTTGTTATCCTTTGATCGACTTTTTCTAGTTCTTATATGGTTGTTTAAAGGTAGACATTTTTTGAAATATGAAGTTAATTCTAGATAATATAGCCATTAATCAAAATCACAATCGTGATTATTAAGGGTATTTAAAAGTAGGCAGACGAACTATGAGTCCATATATAACCAATCGATATTAGGACGACAGGTTTTTTTTAAATTATAACTTCAGAAGTACGATTTCAACTGTTAGCATCCAAAACTTTTATCCTCTTAAAACCCAGACCCATAATATTGCCAGGTTACTAAATACATACCTTCCTTCCTTCATTCTCTTCTTTCTATTATCCATTTTCCTGATATTCCTAAGTCTACGCAGCATAATTTCATCCTCTCTCGGTATAAGCTTCTCAATGGTTTCCGAACCGAACTTCCTCGCCATACGAGATAGGAAATATCCGATTTCCAAACGTGAATGACGCTTGCAATCTTCCGACATTGTGGATAGAGTTTTGAACAATAGCGGTAAGCTGCCGGAGAGAACTTCTGTGGGGAGCACTTTTGTGTATACCTGTAAAAATTGTTATAAAAATTGGAAAATATTTTCTACGATATTGGAAATCCAACATTATTTACGGCATATTGATATTTTGTTAAATATTTTCTGTTAAATATAGTCAATCGCTAATAGAATTCATCATCAGTTTATTTTTCCTGAATTAAGGATTTTTTTAACAAACTCGCGAAACTAAAAACTTAATATTCATCATACATACACAATTGCCAGTGGACTATAGTCTTAAATAGATTGTATTAGAGTTCATTCTACAGATTGCTTTTTAGCAATAACTTTTCACATATTCATACAATTTAATCTTGAACGCCTCCTTGGTACAGTGGTTGACGCGTGAGCGTAGAACCGAGGGGTCCTGGGTTCGATTCCCGGTGGAGACGAAGAAAAAAAAATGTCTCGGTCTGGCCTGCCACAGAAGGCTGATCTCCTACTTGTCCCTAAAGAAAATCGATCAGTGAGACAAATGTATGAATAATGCCCTTACCCCACTATGGGACACGGGACTTCACTTTTATACAATTTAATCTATATCTACTTCGCACTTCTACATTTATTACAGCAGCAGATACATAAATTATATTCTACACCAAACAAAAGAGCCAAACCTTCAAAAAGCTCATAGCCGCAGCCACAATCTCCCTATTCCCGTTCATCATCATTCCAGCCATCGTCTCCAATAACCCCTGGAGCAGTTCCAAGCCCATTTCCTCAGAGAAATTGTATAGAGCAGATGATAATGCTCGGATTGTGGCACCAACTATACGGGGAAGGGGTGCGGAGAGACCCGATTGAAACATGTCTACGAACGATTGCATGCCTGGGAAAAATAATCGATTTTATAAATGTGTTTTTTTTTTCCTTAGAATTGGACTTTTGTATGTAGTTAAAAGGATTAAGAAACAGCTGAATGGTTAGTATTATATTATTTAAAATCGTTTGTATTATCAACTTACGAGCAGAATGTATATTTTATCATACCAACTTGTTACTATCATTTATCAGCAAATTAATTAATTTGATGTTTAAAAAGAAAATATGGAGGATTCAGAGAATTATTTATTTTTTCATACAACACTTTCAAGATACTTAAAATAAAACAATGCTCTGAAGTGGTATTCACAATTTTTCGAAATTACCCCCCTATACTATATTTTTTTTGTGTCATCAACATTTTAAACTACGTAATATATCAAAAACAAAAATAAACATGTTAAATATACGAAAACTCACCTCCATCCTGTCCCTTCAGTATATTCCCGATCGCGGTTATAACACTAAACGCACATTCCCTGCACTTAGTGTTGATGTCTTTGGTGCATATAACCGATTCGGCTATAGCCGATTTGATGAGTTTACTCTCAGCGTTGAGATTCGACGATTGCATTGTTATTAAGTGTTCTATGCATCTGTAATAAATATTAATGTAAGAAATATAAATCTATATAAATCTAAAAAGGATATTAATTATATGATATGAATATACACAAAAATCTAAAAAAGAGCGTGTGTGCCGAGCACACGTGTCAGAAGTGAAACTTGTTTGGCAAGATTCAAAGATACCAAAATCGTCGCCTTACTCGTGACGTGACAGTATTACCATGACGCGACCTTGAAATTTTACTCTCAACGCACCTAAAGAAATTTCACTAAAAAAAATATGAACATTCCTTCTTCAAAACTTTTTTATTGGATCTGCATATTGAATTGAAGTTGTTAAAATAATATTAAACTATAGAAATTGAGAATAATAAGTTTGAAATAATTTTACACACAGTTTTCACAGTAAATCGATTGAATAACTTTCAATATCGCCCATAAAAAATAATTTATAGAGCCTTAATTTACTATTTTTCTAAGCTTTTACACTAACCTTAATCTAGCCGCCTTGCTGCTATCAGCCACTTTATTGAGCGACGTCATCAACAGTTTCTTTATTTTCTTATAATTCGACTTCAAAAACTCTTGACAACTATCATTATCACTTTTGAATATCTCTTCCAATATTCTGTATGCTTTTTTGTGTTCCATTTCAAGCAGTTTCGCTTTGTCCTTGTAACGTAATTCTTTTTTATCCTTACCATCTTCATTATTCTCGTCGTCCATTTTGTCTTGGTTTTCTTTTTTAGTTTTTTTGTGTTTTTTCGGGTTTTCCAATACTGTTTCGCATAATGGGTATACCCATTTGTCGAATAGGTTAGCAATTTGTTCGCTACTTTGGTAGAGTATGAGCAGACGGATTATATCGAGAATCGATTCGCGTTGGAAGTGATTGTTTTCGGAGGTCTCTAGTTGTTGGAGCGCGTTTGTGAATAACTCTTCGCGTAATGATTGATCGCATATTGTGAGATATACCTATGAGAAAATTTGTTTTTAGATATTTGAGAGAATTTGTAAACAACATTACATAGTAGAGTAAGTAATATGTAATTGTGATACATTTAGTTAATAAAAGTTTTTTAAATTATGTCATGATAAAATTCCATTAAATAGCCGTTTTTATATTAGGATATTAACTCAAACTAGAGGCATTGTATAAACTCTGCCTACGCGTGTATTCAGCAGAGTTTCTAATGAACGATAAAATAAACATTATTGCCACGAAATAAGGTTTTAATTTCAATAAATGATTAATACATCTGAACATTTTTTGACGACCTTATTAGTGGCGATTAAGTCTTGAAATTATGAAAAACTGTAAGCTTACCTGTATAGTCTCCAAAGCAGCTAGCCTCTGTCCCTCCGCGGTACTCCCTTTAGCCGGCGACATATATATATTTAGTAGAATCGGCACATAATTCTTAGCAAACCTCCCCAATTCTGCCTTATCTTCATCACTATCCACAGAACAGGCAATTAATTTCCTCAAAGCCGCCATTACAGACAGTCTAAACTCAGGATTATCCTTTAAAACACTCCCCAAAACTCTGGCAATAACTTTAAAACTGTCCTTAATGTCTTTAGGAGAATTACAGAAACTGGGCAATAAGGCCCAGAATTGGTTGCACAATAGATCGTAAGTATGAGACCCTGGAGTATCGTTTGCTTCGGCTAGTTCACGCGATTTTCGCCTACAAAAAGTGGCCAATTCTAGAATATCAGTTGCAAAGTATTTCAGGTGAGAATTGGTTATTTTTTCCTTCATAACGGGTAGTAACCAACTTCTATCTAGGTTTATTGTCTCTCCGTTTCGTATGGGAATGATTTTCAATACGAATTCTGGTCCTAGGGATTTTATAGCGCACCCTGTAGCGTATTCAGCTTCCTTTTCGTTGAAAAAGTTGTGACTTTCGCGACGATCGTTCAGTTTCTTAAGCAATGGTCCGAGAGAGTTTGCTACTTTTTCGTTTCCGATCTGTACAACATACAATGTGTAAACATTTTAGTATTAATTAATAATAATATTTAGGTTCCATATATGTAGTTATAGGGCTTGTCATATTCACAGTCTACAATGCGATAGCACGTGAACAAAAGTTAGTGCAAGCGAGAGCACAATATTGCAAAATTATCTTACTCATATGTCTATCTCACTCATATTCTAAGAGCGATAGCATTTTATTCAACACCAAAGTGCGAGAGGGATAGCATGATAATTCATAGCGAGTTAACATAATGACTATAATAGTACTATAGAAGAATTTTCCAAACTAGTGATAAATAATTATTTGTCCGTATTTTGATTCAAAAGCACATCAAAACGAATTCAACTTGAATAATAAATGAGTGAATTTAATACATTACCTCAAAACAAACAGCTATAGTTAGAATAACATGTTTGATCGCCTGGTTGAACGGATTATCGAGACCCGTTCCAATAGTTTTAAAGATGGCGTCGATATGTGACTTGTGTTTTACCAAACATTCCTCCGAGTTTAGCGCCGGCTTCACGCAGTCCAGAAGAATTGCCTTAAAGATAAAAGGAATAAAGAATTAATAATTGCTCGTATAGCGATATCTAATTGAGATATAGGTAAACCAGAATCTGATGGCAAATTGGGAAATCAAAATTTTGAGTGTGCAACCCTAGGGAAAATGGACTGAACGATCTTGATACTGCTTATTTTTTATTTTGTCCTCAACATCATTAGGCACATTACATAAGTGAACAATACTGTACTTAATAATGAGATATCCACTTAATATTATGTAGGTACCTACATACTTACATGTATAATATACATATTACTTTTATCTATGTAATACATATTATTATTTACACATACCTATATTTGTATATTCATTATCATTATGCCATGTAAAAATATGGATGTAATGATAATGCAGATCAAAACTAGATTGCTAATATTTTTTTATAAAATAAAATAAAAATAAAATAAAACTATGTTTTATTTTCGTAAGTATTAAAGACACACACATTATAAAATTGACTTGGACAGCTTGGACTTGACGAATAGCCGTATTGGAAAAAAATTATATTGTAATCAACAAAAAATATTATAATTACGTACCTACTTATAATATTTTTTATTTTAGGTCAATGATATTATATATAGAAACAAGAGGTAGATACGTCATCAACGCACCAAAACTGATTCCGTGAATTGGTCCTATTTGGGACCAATGCAATCAGTCAGATTGTCACCGGTCCCAGTGAGTGCATGTGCCGATAGGTACATTAAAGTTGTCGAAAATGCCTTCCTGTGTGTCCAGAAAGTGCACGTATTCGTGCAAAAAAATAAAGAAAGATAAAGGAATATCATATCACAGCAAAATATATTAAATTATTACAGTATAAGAGTAAAAATAACAATTTACAATTCTTTATTAATGACACTTGCTTGACACGTGTATTGAAATAATGAAAGGGATAAAACATTGCTTCAATCACTAGTGTGACAAAGCTAGCGTACACTGTGTTCAAAGATTATCATGTAGATACGATTATTGAAAATAGAACGGTTATTTTATTAATTTCAATTTGGGTAAATACTTGATTAATTTTATATTTAAATCCACACAGTGCATATAATTAACAAATATATCTATTTATTATATACAATGAAATCGTGATGGCAAAAATGTTTGTTTGCAAAAATGATGTTGAATATACGTATAGTTACATTGAAGAAAAGATTATCGCTACTGACGAAAAATGCTATTTGCTTTTCTGTAAATAGCTATTGAACATAAATTTTATTTATGTTTTAGATAAAAAAGGCTTATACTTCATCCTTTCTTTTATTTCATCCTTTTTTTTCATCTAGGCACCACTATTATTATAATTATCCTACAAGTTGGAGTGATGACCTTGTACGGGTTTCGGGAACTGCCTTGAAACGAATAGCGTAAGATCGGTCCTTATGGAGTTCATAAGGAGGACTATATGCAGTATGCTCAGCAGTGGGTGATTATCGGGTGAAATGATGATGACCGAAAACGAACACCACAGCTAGTAATAAATACTTAATACAGTTATATCTCCAAAAAAGTTTTTTATTTTTTTTTTCATTTTAATACGACATCATAATAATTATAAAATAGTAAATGAAATTGTCACATTTATTTACGTGTGCAGGAAACCTAACATCTTTAACATTGAACCTTCTGTGTCGTTAATCTATGCCAATTACCATGGCAACTATTTGTTTATTTATATTTAATTGGTGAATTCTTATGACTTTTGCTTACACCTGCGTGGAAGTGACAAACTATCTTTGTCTTTTTTGTTTATATAATTTTATTAGAGCCATCTCTCTTATACAGTCTGTCAATGTAATAAATTAAGTAAAATGAAAATTGTATTTGTGTGTGCCTGACACTGCATATGAAGCATTTTTTTTGGATATATTGTGAGTATATAACGTATCTATACATAAAATATCATTGTTTTAGGTATCAAAACGGGTAAGTCCAATTTACCAATAAAATATTCAAAATTGAAAATTATGATGTGTTTGACCCTTCTGCATCGAATGTTTTTCTATGCACATTATAAACAACTCCTCTTGCTTGTGATCGCAGCGGCTTTTTCGACATTTTCGAAGATTTTTTAGACAAAATCCTAAAAATTATTCATCAATTGCAAAGAAGACAAATAATTTGACAACCAATTTGATAGTTGTCAAATAAAATTGCCATATGAAAATCTTTTATTTCGTAAATATAAATATGCCATCAGATTCTGGTAGACCTATACTAACTAAAAATGTATGTATATTAAGGGGATTACTATGGTCAAAACCGGAAAACACCTTATACATATTGAATTTTGTTGAGGAAACTGTTGGTACGATTGTCTTAAAAAAAATATATGTGATACTCAAGGATATAATTAACAAAGTGTATTGTTTACTTTTCAGTTTAGAACGGCCTAAACATAAAAAAAAACATACAAATCAACCCCTTTTTGAACATAAAACGCATTTTGTTAGGAAAACGGCTACATATTTATACATGAAATTTATACCAAAAAATATGTTATGATATTTGTAACAATTTGTATTGATTGTTTTTTCAATTTTCATTATTATCGTTAAATTATCAAGAAAAAACTCGAATTTATAATAAAACCCACATAAAACCTCACCTCTATTGCATATTTTCGACGAAATTTGACGGTGTCAGTTCGACTCGGACGGGGGACTGTACGTGCGGTTTTTTTTGCAAAATAACGCTAAAATTCACCGAATTGAATGTTTTGTTAAATTAAACCAGATTGTAATAGGTATTTACATGAGCAGTTCATGAAATGAAAGTTAAAAATAGGTATGTAAAGATATAAAAATCTGTTTGTAAATTAGTTTTGTTTTTGAAAGGCGTCATTGAATAATATCCAGTGTTGATAATTTTTGACAGTAAAATATTATCAGAAAACACATACCTATAAAACAGTAACCAGACTTTCCCTGTGCCTTGAATATTTTTTAAAAATGATTAATTGCTGTTCTATCGTATATTTTAAGGGTCCAAAACAATCCAAAGCCGGGAGATACTGACACAAAATTTTGGGTCATTTGTAACCGGATGGCGGTTCTACAGTGGTCTTAGTACGCAATGACAAAAAGAAAAATCATGGTCAGAACAGAGGTACCGGCATACTAGTCGCGTGGGCGTTAGTCGAACTCGTCGGATACATTACGGAAGGCAAACGATTTGTAACACAAAAATTTTAGGATTTACCGATAGCCCATAAAAAAGAAGTAGGCGGTAGTGTCATGCCATACTTTTCCGGTGTAATTTACAGCCCACAATACCGACGTGAATGCGTTGATTTAAAAAAAAAATTCAACCATTTGTACCAGGCTAATTTTTGCACAGGTAATCATCGTCCAGTAGCCATGTACGAAAATCGCCATGCCATACTTTTCAGACAGTTCCAAATGGTCGCCATACCGCCGAAAATCAGTAATATTTTTTATATTGTATAAAATCATTTAATTTTATATTATTGTATAAAATCGTAGGAAAGTCAAAACTGACATAAACGTATAGCAACATTTTTAGCCGACGCCATTATAGGACGAAATTCTCAATTCAACTGAATTTTTTGTTGGTTCCGTTACCTCCGCACTTTTAACTTGCCACCGACCTGTAGTTTCTTCTTGAGTTGTCCGTATATATATTTATATATTAATTTTGAATATTTATTCTCCCTACTACACACTCACGTCGATATAATATTACGTCGATACAGCTGTCGTCGCACAGTGTCGTCGAGATCACGTCGGGGTCACCAATTTAGTGTAGCTGTGTGTGAAATTAAAGATAGCGGCCAATTAAATTTTATATTTCTTCTAAATTACACAAAAAATATACTATATAATTTTATTAACTACAATACGTGGGTCGGTGGCGAGAGTTACGGGACAACTGGGGGCGACGCTATGTGACTGTGCGACGCGGCCGAAAATCCTGCGTCAGCACAGCACCTACAGGGTGAACCTTAGATCATTAAGTAATGGATGGAGTACGCTGGCAAATGTTCTAACTAAACTTTCTGCTGATTTTGGTGCGGGGAGGGCAACTCACACTATCGAAACACAATCACACATTCACAAAAATAATTTGTGTCACGAAAGTCGTAAAAATTTACGACCTTTTAAGCGACGAGTTTTTAAATTCAACTCTATCACTAAGATAATAAAGATTAAATTTGTATTTCATTCCAAGATAGTCATGTGGAGTGGGGTTCAATATCGCGTTCTAAATTCAACTTTATCACTTAGGTCATAAAGATTAAATTTGTATTTCTTTACAAGATAGTCTCGTAAGGAATGCGGTTCATTAAGGCGTTCTAAATTCAACTTTATCTCCTAGTTGATAAAGATTAAATTTGTATATTTTCTTTCCATGATAGTCTCGTGGGGCCGCATCAATGATCGAGTAAACATGACTCGATTATTTTTCTTGATCATATCGCTAAACGATACATCGACGATTATTAGAAATTGCATTTTATTAGAAATGTACGTTAAAAAAATAAAAAAATATACACAAATGAAAGGTTATTCCATCTTTTTTAATATTCGACATGTTTGAATTGCTTCTGCAAGACTTGACAGTACAAAACGGCATTTTTAGCGGAGCACTCGCAGACGTCCGTTCGACGTTTTACGAATACGCAGAGTGCTTGTAATCGATTACGCAAGTAGTTTTTATAAAAGGATAAGATTTTTCGATGAAAATAATCTTATACCTCGGCAAAAGGGGAAACGCCTGCGAGTGTTATCCATTACTTAATGATCTAAGGGGTGAACCGATGATTTCTTCTACACTAATATTATAAAGAGGAAAACTTTATTTGTTTGTTTGTTTGATCGTAATGAATAGGCTCATAAACTACTGGACCGATTTTAAAAATTCCGTTCACCATTCAAAAGCTACATTATCCACGAGTAATATAGGATAGGTTTTATCCCGGAAATTCCACCGGAACGGGAACTATGCGAGTTTTTCTTTGAAACCGCGGGCGGAGCCGCCGGCGGAAAGCTAGTGATTCATAAAAATATAATTTATATAACAATAATTCCTTTGCAGTGACTCTCCGAGGAAAAAAGAAATAGATTCGTGTTACAAATTTTAAAATCATACGTAGAACATTTCCATCGACAAGGTTTTCTGGTATTTATAATCTACCGCCTGACAACTTAACCTCCCCTCCAGTTGGTTAGTTGTCAGTCGATCGCTTACATTTTTTGAAGAGACGATCAGCGACCAGCGAGCCAATTAATCTTAAACAGCCGACCAGTGCGGTCTATAAGTGCCATAGCCGTGCCTTGTGATTTATGTAAGATTTAAGAAAACTATCAAGTGAAGGAATAATAAAATATGAATTGTGACGAAGGCATTTTTAGGGTTCCGTAGCCAAAATGGCAAAAACGGAACCCTTATAGTTTCGTCATGTCCGTCTGTCCGTCTGCCCGTCTGTCCGTCTGTCACAGCCGATTTACTCGGAAACTATAAGTACTACAGTGATGAAATTTGATGGGAATATGTGTTGTATGAACCGCTACAAAAATATGACACTAAATAGTAAAAAAAAGAATTGGGGGTGGGGCCCCCCATACATGTAACTGAGGGATGAAACTTTTTTTTTCGATGTACATACCCGTGTGGGGTATCAATGGAAAGGTCTTTTAAAATGATATAAAGTTTTCTAAAAAACATTTTTCTTAAAGTGAACGGTTTTTGAGATATCAGCTCTCAAAGTCGTAAAAAGTATGTCCCCCCCCCCTCTATTTTTATAACTACGGGGTATAAAATTCTAAAAAAAATAGAGGTGATGCATGCTAATTAACTCTTTCAACGATTTTTGGTTTGATCAAAGTATCTCTTATAGTTTTTGAGATAGGTTGATTTAACTGTAATTTATTATATTTGCTGCTACGGAACCCTTTGTGCGCGAGCCCGACTCGCACTTGGCCGGTTTTTATTCTACAACCCAACATTCGGGATAATAATAATCAAATAAGGCGTCATTATAAATATATTTTTAAGAAAAACGAAGGTTTTTTCAGTATTATTTTTTTGTTAAATTTTTACTTCACGAAAGCGAAAACTCTTCTGAAGACGTCAACTCTCTGGAAAATCTGTTTAATCGGAGGATTTTAATAAGATACTAGATAATATGTCGCAGTCATCTGCTATTTGATTGAAGACTAGAGCGATTATTGAATGACCACATTCCCCTATTTTTTTCGGTGTGTGTAGGTTGCATTCCTACTAGGTATGAAGAGATATACAGAGAACGCTAAATACATTTGCCTGGTCACCATTACCATTCGATACACCATGACATGGTAGAGGCCGTTCTATAGAATTACGTCAAATAATGTACTCCATCTTTTATATCTCTGTAGGTGAGATGTTCTCCACCCTAGCCATCATCAGGTCTCCAGAATATAGTAGAGTCCGTGTTGAATAAAATTAATTTCTTTTTCTTTCTCTCCAGAATGGGTCATGTAGTAGAGACTTTGCTTATAACGGTTAATGTTGAAAGATGAGTCTTCCTACATTACATTTACAACATACATAGTACACAATATTTACTATTCATAAATGTAATACATGTGTTACTGCCTCTCAGAGAAAACATAAATTAGGTAGAAACCACTAACACATTACGATACAATACGATACAGTATACAATTCCATAATCTTTGGTCACTTTTACTTCAACAACGATGTATATTTATAGAGGGCGGTTAAAAAAACAAATTCAAATGTAGTGACAGAATCATTAAGGTCGTTGAACCGTGTAATTGCCTTAATTAGGTAGTGTTGAAGTAATATGGTATTATCATAAATATTAAGATTTTCAGAATCTTTTGTAGAAGAAAGCTTTTATTATTGTTTTTAAAATGGGTGTGGTACAACAAATTATTAATTAAATTTTATTATTATAGATTATTCATAAACACTAACACAAGTTGCCAAAAAAAAAAAGACGGGTTGCACTGGGGGAGTGCCGGCAGAAGTGAAAACTTGATTATTAACGTTCAGCATGTTTGATATTTTGGAATGGTATCCGTCTTACGCATGGAATATAAGGGCTAAAAAAAAAAACATCCGTCACGCTTTTTCGATCAGGCCACGTGTCGGTCACGAGATTTTATACCCATTGCGCTAAAGAAGTTTTCACTTCAAAAATAGTTTTAAAGTTTGACCAAGAAAAGATATTTGTATTTTACAAATATGTTATTACACATTTCTTATGTTCTCTATTTATTAGTACATAACCATCACATTTTATTTATTCTTTTACTTAAAAAAAACAACTCACTTTCAGTGCGTTGGTAGAAGCTGCGTTAACTTCAGCAACGTCCGAGAGCCACAGTTCCGACACACAAATGCCGACGAACGCTGGCAGGTTTGGTATACACAAGTTTATATCGAGACTGGAATGAAATAATAATAATGATAGTTATGAGATTTTAGAAACCCTTTTCTATTAAAAAAATAAAATTGTCTATGGTTTATTACAGAGGATTATAGAAATGTAGCTTCACAAAATTCTTGATGATATTGCAGTAAAAAAAATGTGTTAAATATATTGTACTCATAATATATTTATTCTTAGGGCCGATTTTTCAATGCTTGGATAAAATTTATTCGTCGAATAATGTATAAAACTACCATTTTAAAAACGTATTCTAATTGCCCGTATTTGACAATTTACGTGACATTTTAATATTGTCGTGTAATACTTTATTGGACGGATAAGTTTTATCCAAGCATTGAAAAATCGGCCCTTAAGGTAACAAAAAAATAGAATTAAATTCTGTTATGTTCAGTTTAGTTTAAAAAGTTAAGTTTTGTTAAAAAATTCTTCAACAACATATTTATAAAACTTTATATGTATTCATAAAAGCGTTAGCCGGCAGTCTAGACGCTATCGTATCAAAATTGGATAAAAACATTCGAGTTTGAGTTGGGCTACATACCCAGCAAGACATCCATATCCCTGTTGCAGTACTGTAGCCCACGCTAATATTTGCCCCGTATCATTCGCAGGTGGTCTGGCCGCCATTAACGCTCTGTTCAACTGTATCGCAAGGTTTGAGGTTATGTTCGACGATTCTTTGGGCGTTGAGAATAAAGCATGCAACGTGTGTAGACAGCACGTTTTTATGTATATATTGTTGTGTGTCATTAGCGAGAGGATTGCTTCGCAGGTGGTCTGGAAAAAGGAAAATATCAAATAAATATTAACATATTTTTATAGCATTACAAAAAAGGTAATAAGAGAATGTTCAAATCGTTTTTGAAAAGCTGTGACGTATAATAAACTCATAATCACGCTAAAAATATCTGTAGAATAACTCTACCTATGCGTATGCGGCCAATGGCAGGTTTTAATGTATCAACTAACAAAACGCCACAACGGACTTTTTCTTTGCTGTCTCATTGCAAGTGTTATAGTTAGTTTATAGACTTCAATGATAAATAAGCTAAATTATAACAATATGCTTTGTTCCGGGGGGAATAAGTTTAATTCAAAAAGCCACAGCAAAGAATAATTCTAAAAGTACTGTTACATAGTTATTCAAGTTATATTCGATATGAGACCTTATATAATCACATTAAGAATAAAACAACACAAATTTCAATACATTTTTTTCTGCAGACATGATACCTTAATATCAACACAATTTTTATTATATTTAGTATTTACCTTAATATTATCCTTACTGAAAGCTGGCAACACATCGCGCAGCATAGCTAGTGTGTGCAACACAGTCCTATGTCCGGAGAGCAAGGCTTCCGGTTTGATTCCTTGGAGAGAGTATTCCGCTACACGGTTTGCGGCTGGGTGGAGTTTCACCTAAAAGTTATTATATTATTGTTTATATAAGTTTTACACTTAAGTAAAAATTTTATCTTTATATCTATATAAAATGATTGAATACAAACAACAAATCAAAATAGGTCACTTTCTTAACTTGTATATTTAAATTGATGTAAACAATTGCATTTTCATATTTAAATTTTAAATTAAATTAAGCTTTTAGGATTTCTTTCGTATTTATCTTATTTTTACGTTAAATTTACTGAATTACAATTCTAAATCAGGTTATATTGAATTCGTTTTCACTAAATAATAATGATAAAAAGCTTTTTTTCGAGGGTAGGTGCCAAAAGTGCTACACGTGTTTATTTTTGCTCTTCAGTAAATAATTATTCTAATCATTGTTTTAAAAGTAAAAAATGCTATAAAACACCTACGTACTCACCGGAAAACATTCCATTGCATATTCTATTAAAACTAATAATTCTTGAACTACAAACCTTTTGTCTTGCACTGATTGAATTGGCTGTCACTCAACTGATTATTACAATAAATAAACATGGATGTGATATCACTAAGGGAGTCTATGGCACAGATGTCAGACATGTTCAACAAGAAGATGTCGGAGTTCCAGCAGGAATTGCAGAAAACCACTACTACCTCTACCTTGGCAAGTCCCCCATCTCGGCTAGCATCTGATTTTAGCGCATTCCGCTCTTTTGTAATCACCTCTCTGCAATGCTTGCAAACTCAGATGGACTGTCTTTATAAGCTATACGACAATCTTGAGATGAGGAACCGGAGAAAGATTCTTCTGCTGCATGGTGTCCAAGAAGGCAAGGATGAAAACCCTACCACCACCGCACTAAACATACTCTCTGAGCGTCTAAAAATCTGCAATATGCCTGTGGATGGTATTAGTCAATGCCACAGATTGGGAATACCTAAAGACAATAAGCCTAGGCCTATTTTGATTAAACTCCGTGACATCTCCATGAAGGAACAAATCTGGTCAGCTAAAACTAATTTGAAAGGCACGGGAATCACCTTATCAGAATTTCTCACTAAGAGTAGGCACGACATTTTTATGGCTGCTCGGAGTCAGTTCGGTGTATCTAAATGTTGGACCAGGGATGGTAATATCTTTGTGATTGGTTCTGGAGGTGTTCGGCATCGCATCGAGGATTTGGCTGATTTAAAGGCCATTGCTGTTGCTCCATCGGATAAACCTAATCCAGGTACTGCTGCTACCACAAGTCATGTAGTCAATGATCCTTCTAAAGACCTTAAAGCAGCTCGCACCAGAAGACTGATGAAAGCCAAGTAGCCGACCAGTCTAACTCTAGCACTTGCACTATTTTTAAGCTGTTAATGTTATGTATTTAGTTTGCCTGTATAAATTCTCCTTTGATGTTTTATCTGTTTCCAATAGGTTTAGTTTTAGTATCTATATTCATAACACAGAATTTTTTATATCACCTTCAATAGTTTAACATTTAATTAATTCTTTATAATACCGTCTACAATCTACATTATTTTGTTTACATTCAATCTATCTGTCAACTGTCAAGTGTCTAGTGTCTGCTGTCATCGAGCCTGTCATAGTCTATGCGTTCACAATTATTAACAAAATTATTGCCAGAGTAAAATTGCCCATTTATAAGTTACCTAATTTTATTTTATTCTTTTTTTTTTTTTTTTTTTCGAATCCGTTTGTGTATTTAAATAAGTGCATAATATATATATATATTTTTTTCTCATTATTTGTACACTTCTTTCTTCTTTTTTGTCTCTCTATTTGCTTTGTATTCACGAATTATTTAATAATACTATTGTAATTTATTCCGGAGGGTCCGGTCTCAAAGTATTATTATTTGTATTTTATATATTTTATTAGTTATTTAGTTCTTCTATTAATTAGTATACATATATATATATATATATATATATATATATATATATATATATATATATATATATATATATATATATAAAAAAGATA
>CAJQZN010042604.1:31458-44743 GCA_907164685.1 Colias eurytheme | reverse complement strand
TATATATATATCTATTTATCTATTTATCATAATTATAACTATATATTTTCATCCATACGTTTTTTATTATTATGTTAAATATAAATGCCGATTGTCAAGATAGTCCTTCATCCTCCTTTGATTCTGCAGATAGTGGTGAGGATAGTTTTCATAGTGCTTGTACCCCTCCTCTCGACCTTACCCTTTCTTCTATATTTAGTAATTCCCAGAAAAACTTTAATGCTGTCCATATTAATGCACAGAGCATTCCGGCACATTTCCCTGAAATGCTTGCATCATTTGATTCAAGAAACATCCACGCTATCCTAGTTTCCGAGTCATGGCTCAAACCTTCACTTCCTTCTCAGCATTATCTCCTCCCCGGCTTTCACCTTATCCGTAATGATCGTATTAGCAAAGGTGGGGGTGGTGTGGCTATTTATCTCCGCTCTCACATCCCCTATAGTATTATCCGCTGTTCCCCTCAACCTCCATCCGTCAACAGCACCGAACATCTCCTCATAGAAATCCAACTTTCCTTGTCTAAAATCCTTCTCGGTGTATTCTATAGTCCTTCCCTAACTATAAACTACTTTTCCTCCCTAGAAACTTTACTCGATGAATTGTCCCCGCAGTACAACCACCTAATCTTCATGGGAGATTTCAATACGTGCTTGCGGAAAGGTGATAGCCGAAGTAGGAAGTTACTGTCTCTCCTTCATTCTCATAATCTTCATACACTTCCTCTTAATCCAACCCACTTTTTTCCTGGATGTACCCCTTCCCTTCTCGATCTTATAATAGTTTCCGCACCCAATTCCGTATCAAAGCACGGCCAGTGCTCTGCTGATGCTTTTTCCTACCACGATCTTATCTATGTATCCTATAAACTCCGTCCTCCCAAATTTAAACCTTCCTCTACCCTGCTCCGTAACTTTTCCGGTATGGATATTGAGTTGCTTTTGGCTGATGCAAACGACACTGACTGGGAGACCGTCATAAATGCAGAGTCCATCGACTTGAAAGTAAGTGTGTTTAACCATCTGGTCATTGCGCTGTATGACAAACATGCACCTCTTAAACTTGTCAAGAAAAAACATACACCTGCGCCGTGGCTCTCACCTGAACTGAAGTCTCTTCTTACCAGGAAAAATCGTGCAAAGGCCAAAATGAAAACAGCTAAAACAGATCAAGTGCGTGAAAAATATAAAAACATTCGTAATCGTTGCAACATATTGTGTAGAGATGCACAGAGACGCCATATCCATAACTCGGTCGAGAACGGCGACCCTTCTTCAATATGGAAGTTTCTTAAATCCTTAGGAGTTGGTAAATCTTCTTATAATTGCCCCCCGTGTAACCTTAATATCGACGCTTTAAACGCTCATTTTTCATCATCTTCCAGTCTTAACGATACTACTAAACAACAAACGCTTAATTTTCTTTCTACCACTTCAGCTCCTGTTTTTCCCCCGTTCTTATTTAATCGTTGCACTGTGGGAGAAGTTAAGAAGACAATACTGTCCATATCTTCGAACGCAGTCGGTGCTGACCTTGTAAGTCGTAATATGGTCCTTCCTATCCTCGATATTATTGCTCCTGTGATTACCCACATCCTAAATTTTTCAATTACCTCGGGCAAATTTCCAAAGACTTGGAAAGATGCACAGGTTATTCCTCTGCCTAAAAAATCCAATCCTAGTTGTTTTTCCGACTTCCGTCCCATCTCTATTTTGCCTTTCCTCTCCAAGGTCCTAGAACGTATCATCCATACCCAATTAAGCTCATATCTTAACACTCATAACGTACTCTCTCCTTTTCAATCCGGTTTCCGTCCTGGCCATAGCACGACTACTGCTCTCGTTAAGGTCACTGATGACATCCGTTCAGCTATGGACAATAAACAACTTACCATACTATGTCTTCTTGATTTTAGCAACGCATTCAACACTGTTAATCACGACATTTTATTAGGTATGCTACGCTTGGTCAACTTCTCCCCCACAGTTCTCGATTGGTTTCAAAGTTACCTGGGTGATCGGCGGCAGCGTATCTTGTTGGATGGAAAACATTCTTCTTGGTGTGCTGTCTCCGCTGGTGTACCTCAGGGCGGCGTCTTGTCACCTCTCTTATTTGCCATATTCATAAATAACCTCTCCTCACGTATAACTTCTCTCTACCATATGTTTGCAGACGACTTACAAATCTACCATCACTCTACACTTGATAATTTATCTAATGCTATTATCACTATAAACGCGGAACTTGCTACGATAGTAACATGGTGCGAGCAATTCGGCCTTACAATTAACCCTTCCAAAAGCCAAGTGACCATTGTTGGAAGTCAGTACCTTATTTCGGAGATTGACTGGGGTGTTTTGCCTACTGTCAAAATTGGGTGTGTGGATATTCCTTTTAGTAAACAAGTTAAAAATTTAGGTGTGATTATTGATCAAACGCTTTCTTGGTCTCAACATCTCCAGCTACTCAGTCGTAAATTATATGCTGCATCTAGCTCTTTACGACGCCTTCGCAACTTTCTACCCATACCGACAAAGGTTATGTTAGCACAGTCCCTTCTCCTTCCTATTCTTGACTACGCTGATGCTTGCTTTCTCGACTTAACATCTGAGCAATTGGTTAAGCTTGAGCGACTTCAAAATCATTGCATTCGGTTCGTGTACGGTCTCCGTAAATACGACCATGTCTCTCACTTTCGTAAGAAGCTCAAGTGGCTCCCAATCCGCCTTCGCCGGAATGTTCATTACCTACAACTTTTGTATCGAATCCTTTTCAATCCCAAATCTCCTTCTTACCTAAAAGACCAGTTCCAATTCCTGCACTGTGATAACTATTCTCTCCGATCTGTGGACAGGTTAGTGTTATCTATCCCTTCGCACCGCACACAATTCTATGGTGGCTCCTTTTCTGTTACTGCCGCCGGTTTATGGAACTCCCTGCCCGTTAGCATTCGAAAAGCTCAAACATTGTCTAGCTTTGCCAAACAAGTCCGAGGCCATTACCATAACGTAGCATTTAACTCCGATCAGTAAGTTCTATATTTGTATGTTTTTATAGTTTTATTTTATTATATGTTTTATTTTATATATGTATTATAAATATTGTATGTATTTTATGCATATGAGTACGTATTTATATGAATTAGTAATAATTATGTATGCATATATAAGTGTATATATTTATTATTTATGTAGTTGTGTACTTCTGACCTACCTCCTCCTTTATCGCTTCACACAGTGGGTTGCCTGGAAGAGATCACTCTTTAGTGATAAGGCCGCCCTCTGTGCTAGTTTAGCTATAATTTTTAGTTTTAAGTAATTTGTATAACTAGCATAGTAAAGTGTTATAAATAAATAAATAAATAAAAAGCTCACCTTATTCTTCTGATCTTCTGACGGTATCATAAAACAGCTGCCTCGGAGGATTGACGTAATGCCATGTTGGGCTGCTTTTCGTACCTATAATTTAAACATTATTAAACCTCTAAAAATTTAATATAAAAATCTCAATTGCAATTAAAAATTTTGTTGTTTGAAAATATTCAAAGCATGTAAAAATAAAATGTTTTTGAAGTGACGACGACGATTTTGGTACCTTTGAGTCTTGCTAAAGAAGTTTCACTTCTGACACGTGTGTTCGGCAAAATTTTTTTTACTATCAATATACAAACACATACCTTTGGCTTCGAATGTATAGTAAAAGCGAGCACGCAGTCAAACACTTTCATCGTCGACGAGTGTCCCCACACAGCATACTCTTGCGCCCTCATCAAAACCGATAAACAACCTATAGCACTACGCAATAAGGTCCCGTTTTCAGAATTCGCATTCTTTTCCAATATATCCATGAATATCGCCGCAGAATCTGAGAACTGTTTACGTAATACTGCTTGTGGGACGGATTTGATTCCCATTGAAAGCAGGGATAATGTGGCTACTAGGCTTTCTTCGCCTTCTGACGATTTTAGAGTTTGCATCTGGAAAAATAAAGAATTGTTTTATTATGTACTAGCGGTCCGCCCCGGCTTCGCCCGTGGTACATATTTACGTTTTCTCTACATAAAAACCATTCTCGTACTTCAAGGAATATAATAAAAAAAGAATTATCGAAATCGGTTCAGCCGTTCTCGAGTGCGCTTACCAACACATTTTGCGATTCATTTTTATATATAAGATTTCAAGGTTTGCCGCGCGGTTATTCGCAAATGAACCAAAAGTACGTATTTTTTTAGTTAATAACATATTCTGATATATAAAGCAACACCACTGAACAGTATCAACAAAATAAGTTTAGTGGTTTTCGCATGAATGATTAACAAACCATATATTCTTATAAATATGCATCTTTATATTATTAGCTCCTGTGAATGCTTCTTTTATTCAGAAATTAAAGCAAAATGTAGTACAATTAATTTGTAACTAAAATTATTTTTCAAACTATCAATGAAACTGATCACTACCAGCAATTTACAACATAATAATCATAACAAAATATTTATTCAAAATTATTCAATTGATTTCTACTAACCAAAGCTGCAAAATACTCTGTAGTGGTTTCCTTGCCCCCTTGTTCTTTGATAACTTCGGTAACTGCAGCTAATACAGCTAACATTTCCTTGTGTACTGCATTGTTTGAATCAAACCTTGTTAGGAGTCTGGTTTATGGAAGAAAGCAAAATAAATAATGAGCTTTGAACATATTAATAGTGCATATGTTTATTATTTATTATAAGCTTCATATTCTGTATAGCTTGGAAGTCACATCAAAAGTAAAAAGGTAACTACATAATTTGATAAAAACATAATTTAAGTTTATGCTATTGAGATTTGTATGGAAATTTTATTTCTAAGGAATACTATATTATAACAACATAATTAAATTTTATTACTTATTAACTAATAAATTAAAGTAACTCAACATGTAGTTCAATCTGAAAATTTGCAATCAATATGAGAAACTGTGAGTAAACTAGAGAATAATTCTAATAACAAGCAAACTCACTTGCTAAAACTAATATTAGAGCACTGACTCCAATCTGACGCAAACGTCTGAAACGTTTTAAATGTGCCCGACTTCTGTGAGCCAGTGTATTCTGTCTCTGTGTCATCATCGCCAGTACGCACTGACATACTTTCAAACTCTTTAGCTATGGTCAGCTCATCGTCAACTTTCTTGTTATGACCGTAGAGGGTCATATAGTCATGCTTCTGTAGCGCTTGTTGAGTTAGACCTGAGTTACCTGTTGAAGTTTGAGTAGTTAATTTTAATACCAGTATTAAGACTATGATTGTAATAGTATTATGATTTGTAGATAGTATAGGTTTAAATTTTTAAAATATTACTTTTTGCTGTTAAGTCATTTCACTCATTTCAATTGAAATTATATCACACTTCTATTTGGAAGATATGTAGTACAAAGACATCTGATAGATTTACTGCTACTAAAAGCACAGGAAGCTAATACAACTCTGTATAGAACATCTAGGAAAACTGTATTTACTAGGTACAAATTTTTTAAAGATACAGCTGTTTATTATGACTATTTTTTACTCACTAAGGTTCTCCTGGAAGAACCGGGATTTTGCCATTTCCCGATATTTCTGGGTTTTCGGGTTTGAATTCGATGACTGACCCTTCTGCCATCTTTTCCCCTTTGAGGAACCTTTTATTTTGGATCTGAATTTACCCATGGTTTTTATTTCATAGCATTTAAATAATCAAAATATAACACACACTTCACACGTGGTTTTGGTTATGATTAACGAACTGAAGTTAGCTGATATCGTCACATGTTTGTCAAATGTCAATGTCAAAATCCAGAAACACCAACATTACAAAAAATAAAATAGCCTAGGAGCCGGCTCACATTTTAGATACTTAATTTGTGGAAACATAAACTAATTATGGTTAAATTAATAATTAGAAGAATCGATAAAGGGATAAAAGAGTTATATTTACTATTAATTACTTAAAAAATTCTTGGTATAATTAAAATTCCTAATGAACATAAATCATTATTGACGTACCGTAACGGAACGTCATTAGAATTTTTTATCATAATTTTTTCTTCATTCATCTAACATTCTTGTTTCATTGACGTTCCCCTTGTTTGTAAATAATAACCGCTGAAAATAGTACGCAATGTGAAATGCACGCATTCCTCAGCTCAGTGAACATTACGTAAACTTTGCTATTACACCGTATTCGTATTAAACTGTGTTAATGTAAACCTAACCTATCGGTCTGTGATTTGTGAATATTTTTTGTTTTATTTAGGAAATGTGATTGAATAATGCCGCCCTTTAGAAGGAAGAAAGCTTCTAAATCATTTCCTGTGAAAGTTTGTACATTAGACGCTGAATTAGAGTTTAATTTAGAGGTAATTTGTTAAATAAATCGAATGAGTTTGTAGTGTTTTTAAGGTTCAAATTAGGGATCTGTTAACATGCATAATTATCACAATAAGCTTGTGTTTGTGAGTCATTCAGTGACCCTCAGGTCAACTGCTACAAATTTGCACATAACTATACACTAGTCATGATAAAAATGTAACATTATTCTTTGAATTTATATGTGTACATTTTTAAATGTTTACATAAATAGTTATCCAGTAATAAATTGTATTTCTTATTAATGTTTGGAAATGAGTAGTATCTGGTTTATTATATTTCTATTGTACAATCGTTAAAAATACTTTTACTTATAAATATGTGCTTATACTTATATAAAAAATGAACTGAATATTATTTGATATTAATTTTAAAACATATAATAATTCAACTGAAACACTGACCATTTAATAATCATAACTTTTCTTTTAAATTTTGTAATATTCATGCTTGACAAATTAAAAAATTATGAAATTTGTCTTTAGTGCCGTTTAACACAATCAACATAATTATTTAACAAAAATTATTTGTAACTCAGTCCTGTTTTCGTCTAATTTATTGGTATTATTATAATTTTAACAATTTTAATCATTTCACAGTGGCGAGCAACAGGGAGAGATCTATTTGACTTGGTGTGTAGAACAATAGGTTTGAGGGAAACATGGTTCTTTGGCTTGCAGTTCGAAGACACAAAGCACTTTATCAGTTGGCTGAAGTTGGATAAGAGAGGTAATTTTGGAATAAATTTACACATTTAATTCACTATTTTCATTGTCAATCATGTTTATTTATGTATAAGTAGCTGACACATGCAAAATAATGTTTTTGTAGCATTTTTCATTACATTGCTCTACTATTAATGGTTGTAAAACATGTTAATATTATAGTCTACAGTCATCCCTAAAAAATGACCCAAAACAAAAATAATTATTTCAATAAAACCTAACAGCCGTACAAATAAAAACTTGCTTATTCAAACCTTATGCAATGCATAGATATGATAAGAATAAATAAAGAATAAGGATGTCATAATTTCTTACAAATAAATTTGGAATAACGTCGATGTATCTATGCTCACGCTATGCAATAGGCGCGAAGCGGCAACGTCGCAATTCATTCACAAAATTATGAAAAACATTGAAATTGTCTACGGTTAAGCCTTGGTGCTGTCATTTTGCTGACGCTCGTTTGACTTCGTCGAATTTGTTGTGAAGTTTCATCATACGATGTTCTGTTTATTTATTTTTTAAATATTTATTGGAAATAATTTAAATATATCATAAAATATGCAAGCAAATAATAGATAACGCTATCAAATATCTGGAGAACAGAAGATAAACCCACCTTGAGATAGAGAGTTGCCAAATAACTGGTACTCAAAACATACAACTCCAGGCTTAGAAGATTTATATTTTCAACGAAAGTGTATATTATTGTGATAAGTTTAGAAATAAGTTTTATGTATGTATGATTTGGTGGCTTGGCGCATGTTGTAAATAAATAAATCATTATAAATATCAAAAGGGTTTTTCATAATTTCGTATATTTTGACATTTCATACAAAATTTTCCATTTCAATAGGTACGTAATGAAATTATTAATTTGCTCAACTTTTTCTACTTCTCGTATTACTCTCATTGCTATTATCTCAAATTTAGATTGAAAATTGCTTCTAAAACTTGTAAAACACAGCACAATGTACTAAAAGATATGTTATAACTCGGTTATGTCAGACTTATACTAGGGTGGTAGCCGTAATAAGGACGGAATAGCATTAGTATGAATACTTATTACGAAGTTATACTAGGTTACATTTATTTCGTGTTTATTTGTATTATTTTTCCTTATTCTTAGTTTATTCTTTGCATAAAATGTTATAACTCGTTTATTTGTACGGCTGTAATAGTTTATGAGATTAGCATTATCAACCTACTAAATAAACATACTCTTCAGCTTTATGAGTACACTTGCCCCATGAAAAAGGGATTAATATTTCCATGTCAAATATTCACTATAATATTTAACAATTAAAAAAGTGAAGTCCCACGTCCCCTAGTGGGGTAAGGGGCAGATGCATTATGCATACATCTGTTTCACTGATCGATTTTCTTTAGGGACAAGTAGGTGATCAGCCTTCTATGTCCTACCAGACCGAGACATTTTTTTTCTTCGTCTCCACCGTGAATCGAACCCAGGACCCCTCGGTTCTACGCTCACGCGTCAACCACTGTACCAAGGAGGCGGTCGAATTTAACAATTAATCTTACAAAACTTTCAGTGCAAGACCAATGCGTCTCCCAAATGCCGGGTACACCGTTCATGTTGCTATGCAAGTTGTACCCCGAGGATGTCGCCGAGGAACTGATCCAGGAGGTGACGCAGCACCTGCTGTTCCTGCAAGTGAAGCAAGCGATACTGAGCATGGATATATACTGTCCCCCGGAGGCGTCTGTGCTGTTGGCTAGTTATGCTGTACAGGCAAAGGTTAGTCGTTTTGTGGATTAGATTGAAAATTTGTTCAACTTTCTTGGTTTTTAAGTAAATAAAGGAAATAATATTTTTTTGTGTGAGTGATCAAAAAAATATGTTATTATTTCGAGGTGTGATGAGATGATTGTCATTTATAATTTTGGATATTATTTTTAATTTAACAATTGGAATTCATATCATAAAACTTTAAACTTCTATCTATGATTGTTAGTAAATTTCAGTGGAAGTCATATTTTTTTTATATATTTCGTTGATTTTTATATACTTGCAGTAGTCCTATAAATTTATTCAGCTACCATATTAAAATCTCCTATAATTATAAATAACAGTATGGTGACTATGATGAAAGTGCATACAAACCGGGTATGCTGGCCAGCGAGGATCTACTACCGCAGCGAGTCATAGATCAGTATCAGATGACGCCTGAGATGTGGGAGGAGAGGATCAAAATATGGTGAGTGATACTTATTTAAAAAAAATAATTGAGTGATATTTCAGCCATGTCAAATTTTTGCGAAAATGGGCAGATTTTTTGTCTTGGACCTTCTATTATTTTTGGAGACACAGCTAAGGTAGTCCACTATAGGCAGTAAATAACTTAAAGTTTAGTATATAAAGGATTATTTATTCATTATATTATATTCGCTTGCTGTAAAGTATTCGAAGCGTCCGCGTCAGGATAAATAATAAAATGAATGATAAATATACTCGATAAAAAATCGTTACATGTTAAAGCCCTTAAGAAGTCTTTAATTTCTAAATATTTAATACTCCCTTAAAATAAAACAAAAAGAGCGTGTGTGCCGAGCACACGTGTCAGAAGAGAAACTTCTTTGGAAATATTCAAAATACCAAAATCGTCGTCTTACACCATGACGAGACGGTATTGCCATGACGCGACCTTGAAATTTTACATAAATTACTCTCAACGCGCCTAAAAAAGTTTCACTTTAAAATTTAAAGTTATTTCGAAGATTTAAAATTATTTTTTTACTTGGAATATTACAGGTATGCCGATCACAAGGGAATGTCTAGAGATGAGGCTGAAATGGAATATTTGAAGATCGCACAAGACTTGGATATGTATGGCGTTAATTATTTTGCTATTAATGTGAGTTTTGGAAGTATTACTATTTATAGGATTGATAATTTTAACGTTTTAAAGTTTTAACCTTGTTTTCTTTCATCATTACAAAAATTATGTAGGTAGTGATTCAAATACTTACCAGATTTTTTCTCATTAGTGATAATTAGAGACATTTAAAAGCAATAGGTACGGTAAAGTAAAAAAAAAAATGTGTGCGTGTACTAGTGTACACACGTAGGAAGTGAAACTTCTTTATGACCTTATTTTTCACAAAATAATTTACTATATGCAACTTTACAGAAATACGTCGAATCACGCGTGGTAGGGATAAGAAAAAGATGGCGCGTAATGGAAAAATGTCACGCGTAACGAAAAAATGTTACAATAAATTTTTTTCCAACCCCGATAAAGAAGTTTCACTTAAAAAAAATATTATTTGGACTTTTCTTCTACTTTTTTATTTTTAAGATGAATTATGTATCATGATTAATTTTCAAAGACCAAGTATTACTATCATTATTTGCTTATTTTTTTCAGAACAAAAAAGAAACGGACCTCTATTTAGGAGTAACAGCGCTCGGTCTCAATATATACGAAAAGGACAACAAACTAACACCAAAGACAACTTTCCCCTGGTCAGAGATAAAGCACATAAGCTTTGATGATAAGAAATTTGTCATCAAATTCGTTGATAAATCAGCAAATAACTTTATTTTTTTCTCACCGAAAGGAATGAATAAGTTGGTAAGTTATTAAAAAATAATAAATTTTGTTTTGCTAATTTTTGTCAAGATTTTGTAGTGAAACTTCTCTAGGCGTGTTGAGGATAAAATTTCAAGATCGCGTCATGGCAATACCGTCACGTCATAGAGTTATGGAACGATTTTGGTATCTTTGAATCTTGCCAAAAAAGTATCACTTCTGACACGTGTGCTCGGCACACACGCTCTTTTAAATACATTTGTTTTTTTCCGCCTCGCACTTTACGAAATGTGTATTATGTAGTGGTAATTAAATAAAGGTAATTTTATTCTTAAGCAACATAATATAGTACTTTTAATAATAATAAACATATATTTCCTCAAATAGACGCTATTCGTCCTATTATTCGTAAAAAAAGAGGGGAGGGGGGAAACAGTGCAAGTATTTCTTTATTTATTTTTTAGTTTAGACCATGGCTCATAATGTTAAGAATAACAGTATTCAAAACGTTGGGATAATAATATTATAATGATAAATTGCGTTTAAAATCCGTTAAGATCTTTATTTCCAAATACTCGCGTAAAATTAACACGAAAAAATATCATAAATCAATGGTGAATACAAATAAATTGCTGCCATTTCTTATTTTTACCTATTATTGTTATATTACAGATACTAGACTTGTGTATCGGCAACCATGATCTGTACATGCGTAGAAGGAAGCCGGACACTATGGAAGTTCAGCAAATGAAGGCGCAGGCGAAAGAAGAAAAATTGGTAAGTAAGAATTCTATAAAAATCGAATTCTTTACTGAAACTTCTATATTCTCTATTAGAATTGCATGTATGCATTATTTTACATACATGCTACTTGGGAAATCATATTACAATTTTCTGTATACATACTTACTGTTTTACTACTTGTATTATTTTCCAACATGGCAATTGGTAAAATTTGCAATTAAAGTCTCGTCAGCATAATTGAAATTCAGCATATTGACAGATAACAGTCAATCAGTGAATTTCATACAATTGTTATTGAATACACTTTCTGTCTTTTTTTTATAAATCATCACTACATAGTATAAAACAAAGTCGCTTTCTCTGTCCCTATGTATGCTTAAATCTTTAAAACTACGCAATGGATTTTGATGCGGTTTTTTTTTTATATATAAAGTGATTCAAGAGGAAGGTTTTAGTACCTTATATAATTTATAAGGTTTTAGACAAAGCGGGCGAAGCCGCGAGGGTAAGCTAGTTAAAATATATTTTTACGCTTGTATTCAAACTTGATTATAGTTTTACAAATAGAAATGATCTTTTGCAAGGAATTTTCAGTGCACTTATTTGTTTAGTTTAAAAATTAATATTATTTTTTTCTAGCGTCGCCAAATAGAGCGCAATAAGCTAGCGCGAGAGAAGCAGCTGCGTGAAGCAGCGGAGAGAGAGAGAGCCGCTATGGAGCAGCGGCTGCTTCAGTACCAGGAGGAAGTGCGGCTGGCTAATGAGGCGTTGGTGAGTGAGAGAGAGGAGAGAGAGAAATAGAGATAGGACGGATTCTTACAATAGGAAATAAGCCGATAACATCGACTTCGCCCGGGTAGAAATTTAAGCTATTTATAAATATTTATATTTCATAATATTAGTATAGAGTGGTTTTCACATAAAGACAAATAGTTCTGTTTTAAAATATAAAAAAAGCGAAAAAGGAACAGGAATATGTGAGAAAAATGGAAAAGTCTTTGTTGACAGAAATTTGCAGATTCGCTGTAGTTCTTGCTTATATTGTTCTCATTGTTATTTTATCTGTAATATTTTTTAAGCTATTGCATAGCTTCTATCGCGGGCCTTGAGCGCGGGGACCGAATCCAGAAATTGCGTAACGAAAAACCTCACGCTCCCCACGGGGACGGGCGCGGAGGTGTGGCTTGAAGGCATAGCATGCAATAGCTTTACCGCGGCAGTCCCCGAGTGACACACGTCTTTTTATTTAATACATATGTTACGGCTTGTTGAAAAGAATCACACTCTTCTAATTAATTAATTTAATTAACTTTTTATCTATAAAAATGTTCACAGCGTCGTTCAGAAGAAACGGCAGAACTTCTAGCGGAGAAAGGGAGAGTTGCGGAAGAAGAAGCGTCTCTCCTTGCACAGAAAGCGGCAGACGCGGAGAGAGAGAACGCGAGACTGCGGCTGTCGAACATACGGACTGAGGAGGAGAAGGTTAGAGAGAGAGAGAGAGATATATACAGGGTGGCCCGTTTATAGTGGTCCAAAAATTTTTTTCAGCTTGAGAGCATCATGAGTAATCATTTAAAACAAACTTTAGTTACGCGAAAAGTTATGGTTTAGAAATTATGATTTTTTTTATAAATAATCCGGAGTTTCAATATTTTTGACACAAAACCACTCTGTTATGAAAACTACTGGACCGAATTGAATGAAATTTGGTATAGGTATAGCGCAATAACCTACCTATCGCACTGTAGGCTCATCTTGTGTAAATAATTAGACTGCATTTTTTATTTGAACTTTTTCTGTAGTTTTTTGAATTTCTCGGCAAAACGGAGAGAGATAACATAACGTGAGAGAGAGATAACATAACGTGAGAGAG
>CAJQZN010042604.1:0-31448 GCA_907164685.1 Colias eurytheme | reverse complement strand
AGAGATAACATAACGTGAGAGAGAGATAACATAACGTGAGAGAGAGAAAACATAACGTGAGAGAGAGAGAGAGAACATTACGTGAGAGAGAGAGAACAACGTGTGAGAGAGAGAGAAAACATAACGTGAGAGAGAGATAACATAACGTGAGAGAGAGATAACATCACGTGAGAGAGAGATAACATAACGTGAGAGAGAGAGATAACATCACGTGAGAGAGAGATAACATAACGTGAGAGAGAGATAACATAACGTGAGAGAGAGAGATAACATAACGTGAAAGAGAGATAACATAACGTGAGAGAGAGATAACATTACGTGAGAGAGAGAGAGAGATAACATAACGTGAGAGAGAGAGAGATAACATAACGTGAGAGAGAGATAACATCACGTGAGAGAGAGATAACATAACGTGAGAGAGAGAGAGAGAGATAACATAACGTGAGAGAGAGATAACAAAACGTGATAGAGAGAGATAACATAACGTGAGAGAGAGATAACATAACGTGAGAGAGATAACATAACGTGAGAGAGAGAGATAACCTGAGAGAGAGATAACATAACGTGAGAGAGAGATAACATAACGTGAGAGAGAGAGATATAACATAACGTGAGAGAGAGATAACATAACGTGAGAGAGAGAGATTACATTACGTGAGAGAGAGAGATTACATAACGTGAGAGAGAGAGAGAGATAACATAACGTGAGAGAGAGATAAAGAGATGTGTTGTGAGAGTTGTTTAGGGAAACTTAGGGTAAGAATTAAAGCGGTATAAGCGAGACTGCGGACTGTCCAACATACGGACTGAGGAGAAGAAGGTAAGAGAGAGAGAGAGTGTTTTGTTATTTTTATTTGCGAATATAAATAACGGATTTTAGAACGTGCTTTCAATAAGATCAGATCTAGTTTTGTATTTTTTTTAATGTTCATAAATATTTTTTATTTACTCAAATGAAATATCATGGAATTGATAATAAAGACAGATATACCTATAGCGGTTATTGTAGGTAAACCCAATTAAAACGATGATAACCGTTCAGGTACCATAAGAGCACTTCTTATTGACTAAAAACAGATAACGGATATAATAGCGTATACTATTAACAATTTATAAAAAAAAAATGTGTGCGTGTACTAGTGTACACACGTAAGAAGTGAAACTTCTTTATGACCTTATTTTTTCAAAAAATAATTAACTATATGCAACCTTACAGAAATACGTCAAATCACGCGTGGTAGGGATAAGAAAAAGATGGCGCGTAACGGAAAAATGTCACGCGTAACGAAAAAATGTTACACTCAATTTTTTCCCAACCCCGATAAAGAAGTTTCACTTCAAAAAACAAACACTAACTAATAAAATCCAAACTATTCCAGGTACATCTAGAACGCAAGACGCGTGAAGCAGAATTCCTCACAGCACGACTCGTAGAAGAGTCAGAGAAAAGAGCGGCAGAAGCAGAAAGACTTAAAGCAGAATTATTAGCCGCTAGAGTCGCGGAGAAGCAGGCCAAGGAGAAGTTACTCAATTTCCTGAGTAGGAACTCTACGGGGTCACTGCCACCGAGTTCGGTTAGTTTAAACATCCATACTTAATATTATAAATGCGAAAGTAACTCTGTCTGTCTGTCTGTTACTCAATCACGCCTAAACTACTGAACCAATTTTCATGAAATTTGGTATGGAGATATTTTGATACCCGAGAAAGGACATAGGCTACTTTTTATCCCGGGAAAATGACGCAATCCGGGAAATCCCACGGGAACGGGAACTATACGGGTTTTTCTCTGACTGCGCGGGCGAAGCCGCGGGCGGAACTAGTGCTTTATAAGTGAAGTCCCATGTCCCCTAGTGGGGTAAGGGGCAGATGCAATACATCTGTTTCACTGATCGGTTTTTTTTTAGGGACAAGTAGGTGAGCAGCTTTCTGTGTCGTACCAGACCGAGTCATTTTTTTATCTTCGTCTCCATCGGGAATCGAACCCAGGACCTTGGTGCTACGCTCACGCGTCAACCACCGCTTTTTGCGTGCATTAGCTTAACTTGTATGTTTTTATGTAACTAACACATTTAGACTCGATTTTGAACCACTTTAGATTTTATACAAACAAGGATCGATAATAATTTCATGAATTCATTTTATTATAGCATGTTTTTTTTTTAACTAGATTTATTATTAACTAGCGGTCCGCCCCGGCCTTGCCCGTGGTACATGTTTACATTTTCTTCCTATAAGAACCATCCTCGTACTTCAAGGAATATTATACAAAAAAATTATCGAAATCGGTTCACCCGTTCACGCGTGATGCCGTGAGCAAAGGAAATAGGGATCCATTTTTATATCTAGAGATTTGTCGGAAATTTTTATTACAATAAACAAGACTCACAATTACACAAAAAATTGTATGCAATAAACTTTGAACATTACTGCCACGAAATAAGGTGTTAATTTGAATGAATGTTTTATACAAAACCATACCTGCATTTCTTTACGATAGACAATGTAATTCTAGATGTTTATAGTATGTCAATGATCATAGTTTATTATCCACTATCTTGATAAATAATAAACTGAATAATTATCGTTTAAAATCCATAAAAAAATTCACGTTAAAAATCCAAAAATGTCTTAAATTTCCCATATTATTTCCAGACATCAACCGTGCCCCTCTCCCTCTTTCCCTCAACCTGTTCTCTACCGGCAGAACTAAGTGCTGGGGCTAATTCTACCGCCACAGAGTTAGTTTTGCACAACGGGGATAGCACGGAGACGGAACTTAACTCGTACCAACTTGTCCCGGATGACCCGGACCCGCATATACATAGGTTGTCCCTGGAAATTGAGAAGGAGAGGTAATATAGCATTTATATTGAGTGTTAAGTGAAATTTTGTTTATTAAAAATTGTTGACTCAGAATAATGAGGATATAAGAAAAAGGTACTTAAATAGAAATATATTTTCAAGCGATCATGTCACGGAAAAATTGATATTTTATTATCATAATTGTTAATCACAATTTGAGAACCGTTTTCGCTAGTAATTGCTGATTGTGTATCTGATAGCATAATTGACGTTTCTGACTTTGTTTTCATACATTATGTGTCATTTAACATACTGATAAACAAAAAACATTCAGGAGCTATGAAACTTGGTTAAGGTCCTATCTTCTTCTTTTTTAAGGGGTATATTATCTAACCATCTTTCTTCTCCCCAGGGTGGAATACCTAGCCAAATCAAAGCATCTCCAACAGCAATTAGACGAACTACGTTGCGAATTTTCCGTGTTACGAGTGGAACAGCAGCCCGGAGCCACCCTGGACCGACTCCATGAGGCACAGGCTCGAGCTGGTGATGACAAGTACTCCACGCTACGGAGACTGAAGCAAGGATCCACGAAGACCAGGTTGGCCTTCTATGAGGAGCTTTGAGGTAAGATTATATGGCTTTTTTCTGGGTCTTTTTCTAGGTCTTTGCGAGTTTGAGCTCCAAGATCTGAAAATAGTTGGGCTCCACCAAAACTCAACTGGCCTTCTATGAGGAGCTTTGAGGTAAGAGGTCTTTTTCTAGGGCTTATAGTATAGTTTTTAAGTCCTAGAGCGGGTGATAAGTACTCCAAGATCAGGAAAATGAAGCAGTTCCAATAAAACACGTTTGGTCTTCTAAGCTGTGAGGTTAAATTCTCGCATTTTCATTTTAGGATTTCTTTATTTCTAAGACAAATATTTTAGTTAATTTTCTCCATGAAGTATGTTAATAAGATTTGCAGATAAACATTTTAAAATAATTGTAAAATTCAATGGGAATAGTTTTCAGCCAATACCATATTTTTTTACTTTTTTATGGAAAAAGTTATCCTAAACCTTCCAAAAATCTATTATCATTATAAATTATATTTCAGGAACGCAGTACAATATAAGAAGTCTCACAATTCCGCATCATTCGCCGCTAACATTAGCTCTAAGTTATACTGTATATGCCTATTATATAATAGTGAAATAATAAGTGTCTCAAATATTCTATTAAGTTAAGCCCGATGACAATAATTATATATTGATTTTTTATTTTAATTTTTCTATTGGTATGTGTTCTCTTATTATTGATTATTGACTTAGAAAATAGTAGTTTTATTGTCAAATACAATATACCTAGTTAGACATCATGTAATTTTACGGTTTAAGACATTCATTTCTCAAAAAGATTACATTTCAATCACAAGAAAATCTCACACAAATATTATGTTGTCTCCCTCTGCAAGTATCTTGCCTATCTGTACTTCACTAATACTTCTAACATTAAAAACAACTAGATACACAATTCTATACAAAAACCTTAAACAATCCTCAAGGGTTTGTCAAAATTCTAGTCGAAAGAAACAAATGTTAAAGCAAAATCGAACTTATTTCTATTTATTTAAGGTGTATTCGCAAAATGTACTAAAAAAATACGTGTACTCTCGAGGACTGCCGCGGTAAAGCTATTGCATCGCATCCCTGTGCCGGTTGGAGTGGGGGGCGTTAGGTATTTTCGTTACGGAATTTTTACATTCGGTCCCCGCGCTCAAGACCCGCGATAGAAGCTATGCTATAGCTTAAAATAATTTTAACGATCTAAACTAGTTGGTGAACATATATCAATATAAATTCAACCTTATTTCAAACCATTAAAGTCGAATTTACAACGCACATTTTTCGTTTGAGAATATTTTTTATCAAGATTGATTATCTAGTTGTTAATAATGTAATTTCTCTATGGACGCTATTACGTTTTTTTTACAAAAAGCGCTGTTTTTCGGTACCATTTTAACTCAAAGCAATTACACGTGAGAACCTAGTAATATGTTTTTTCCATCACAATAATCGCATAAAATGCAAAATAATGGGGTCTAAAACGGTACCATTTTAAGAAAATTAACAGCCTAATCTATCTTCTTACCTATAAAATATTGAGGGATATATAGTCCTTTATAGATTCTGATAATTTTTTTGTATCTAAATCAACATTTTATTTCAATTATTAGCTAAATTAAAAATACTTGTCGATTTCTTCATACATTTTGCTCTCGCGGTTCGTTAGGTTAGGGTGCTTTTCTAACAATAATTTGCGAGGATGTGTTTGTACCAATAGTATCGCGTCAAACGTTAAACGCTTCTAACTTAAAACTAAATGAAGCGATATGATTTATTGGTGGAAAAAACACCCTACTGGAAAAAAAGGTACTTGGCCAAATTTCTTCCGCTCGTACATTATATTTATGAATATAACTTCTGTTATTATACTGTTTTATCACATTCAATAAATTCTCAAAAAAAAAATAGTTTAAATATATTTTACTCTCCTAAGAATATATATTTAAAGAGAGGCGCATAATTCTTTTTCTTTAGATAGTTTTAAATAATTATACAATCGTTAAGATTGCCATATGGATTAATGTGATACCATATTGGTTATTTTTATACGTTTCGTTTATATTTTTATATGAAAGTAGTTATGAAATAAATATTAGAATTAGTTTTCCTAATTTTGAATAGATAGTATTAATTCTTCAACATATAGAAGTACATAAAAAATACTGTTCCTATAATACCTTAATATATTTATACAGGGTGTCCCACTGTTGGTATACTAAGCGCAAAGGAGGTTATAGTTTTGCGTACGTAAAAAATACTTATAAAATTCCAGACGCATTTTTTTTTCAAATAGATGAATTCTTAAAACTCTATGTGTACACCCATAACAAGCAACCCGCCCAACTTTGCCACCAGCACGTGAGCTATCGTTTATAATTATGTTTTCATAGACAAAATGCTCACATTAGAGAAGCGGTATATGCCGGCTGCGCGAAGCTAGAGAAGAAAACATGAATTTTCAGGAAAAATTAAAAAAAAAATTTTGACGTAATTTTGTTGTTTAAGTATTTTTTACGTGATCAGTGTATACAAAACTACAAGTCCCTTCGCGCTTAGTATACCAATAGTGGGACACCCTGTATAATCTGCAGTTATTTTAGATTAAATAAATGACTGACATTACAGTGCCTATGCCTGTATTTATAGAAAAGGTTTAATTTCGTCTTTGTACTATGTGCTCTATAAAGAAACTATTAAAAAATCTATTTCAATCATTTCTTCCTATTTAACAAAAATAATGAACTTCAAACACGCGAAACAACATTTGATCTTACTCAAAAGTTATGACAGTCTTACTTCCAAATTGAATTTCTAAAGAGTACAACGTACAGCATCAAGATATTTTAATTGTATCTATTTGATCTCATATCATCCACAAAATATAATTCGGAATATATGGTCATTCGAACAAACTCTCACACAGAGTTATAAAATTTTATCAATTCATTTTATATTTTCACAAGAAACTTTTGAACAGAGCTTATTCCAAAAACTATCTATAAAATTTTACTAATTAATTATGTCTTTTATTAACAATTTTTTGTATGTAATCATGTTTTGGCTTACCTTGAAAAAATACTTTGTGTAAATTATTTTAGCTCTAGTTCGTTTTTATACCTTTTGTGCCTTATTTAAATAAAAATTGTATTTAATACTATGATACTAGACCTACAAATACATTTAAAAGTTGTCCTCAGAAAACTCTGCCTTCGCGTGTATAAGGCAGAGTTATGTTCGATACTTTGATCATTATTGCTGCGAAATTTTAAACAACATAGCTTGGATATATTCTACTGACCTTTTATTGGTCAATTGTGAGTCTAGTTGATTATAGTACGTGAATGACTTAGTACCTATATGGCCGGTTGCAGAGCTTCACTGACTATCAGTGCGTACGTCAGTCGCGCTTGTTAATTGTTATATGTATTTAAATTTATAAAACCGTTCATAGCTGGACCGACCATACGCACGCGTATTTCCATACATATGACAAGCGCGACTTACGTACGCACTGATAGTCGGTGAAGCTCTGCAACCGGCCTATAAGTTTGTGTAATAGCCTTTTGATATGCAATGCATACTGCTGTCTACTACTATAATAGTTTAACGCTTCAGTAAAAGGATTCTGGATATATTGATATGACGTTTGTAAACTAGAGAGCAATTATTTATAACTAGCTTTCTGCGAGGCTTCGCACGCTTTGTAGAAAACTTAACAATTTATATATAAAATATTATTTAAGAACCCTCTAGAATCTAGAGTCTAGATAGAGGGAAGGGGAAACGCAGGAACGGAGGGAAACGTAACGGAATTGGATGCGTTTTTTAAATATCTATTTAATTGCGTAATTTTGAAGATGGATAAAACGGACAGACAGTGACAGTGTTTTATAAGTATATCTAGTGATAGTGTTGCATATCAAAAGGCTATCCAATTTTTTATAGATTTAAACATCTCTTGAGAAATGTAATACCTGACGAATTGTGATGTAATAAAAATAAATGTTCAATGACGTGCCTTGAGACATATATTTAGAAGCTGAATTTTGTAAATAAATATATTTATGATTTTTTATTATACAGTTGTTTTATTTACCGAGTTCTTCATTTTTGTATAAATCCACAGAGTATCTTGATTTTTAACTTATGTTCTGATTGAGATTTTGGCTAGGTTGTAGAAATAGTAGTAGAGTAAGATTCCAGAGCCGTAAGACACAACTTATTTTCAAAAGCATATAAATTTCGGTTCACAGTAGTCGCTAGTGTACTTTTTAATATCTGAATGTGGAGCTCTACCGGTGACACCTGCGCCACCTGAGCCAAAACTTTTATCAGAAGCTTTAATAATAAATTAACTTAATTTCTTTTTAAATGTCTGATTTTTTTATGTTATTAAGATAACTATTACAATGTTATATTTATTCAGTCAGACAAATTGCAATGACCAAATATCCCCTAAACACAAAAATTATTCAACTATGAGTATGAGCGCGAGAGCACATGAGCATGCGCTTCAGAGTAAAATATCTTAATATTTGAAAAATACTGCTTTCAATATATGCTTTAATATCTATTGGATTAAGATAAAATTTATTATTATTTAAGTAATAATTAATCATTTTGAAATTATTTATTATATTGCATATGTATAGGGAAAAATAAACTAACATACTAGACCCGAGTTACCATGGATGTCTCATTCCATCTAAAAGGCATGTATAGTGCTCTCGCGCTCATACTCATGGTTGAGTAATTTGTGTTTATTAATGACTAGCTTTCCGCCTGCGGCTTCGCCCGCGTTTTCAAAGAAAAACCCGCATTGTTCCCGTTCCCGTGGGATTTCCGGGATAAAACCTAGCCTATGTTACTCGTGGATAATGTAGCTTTCGAATGGTGAAAGAATTTTTAAAATCGGTCCAGTAGTTTATGAGCCTATTCATTACAATCAAACAAACAAACAAACAAAGTTTTCCTCTTTATAATATTAGTGTAGATAAAAGTTTTGGCTCAGGTGGCGCGGGTGTCACCGGTAGAGCTCCACAAACATTCAGATATTAAAAAGTACACTAGAGACTACTGTGAACAGAAATTTATATGCTTTAGAAAATAAGTTGTGTCTTACAGTTCTGAGATTTGGACTATAGGTTCTCAAAAGGGTCAAAGTATTTAATAAATGTTGAGACTAATTATTATTTGGCCATCTATGATTTAAAATCGTTAAGTTTAACTCCATTGAATAGATAAGATTATTGTAAGTATCAAATAAAACGACGAAAAACATTCAACTTTTTATTAAAAAATTACATTTTTAATAACAATATTATTATATAAATATTTGTGTACTTGTTATATATACAACATTAAGTATCTATTCCTAATTTATATATTGTTAAATCTTGAATTGTTATGTATTTACATTTTGGAATTGCGATTACATTATTATTCATTATTTTACCCATCTATTTGGCTTATTGTTATTTATTACAGTCAAATATTAGTGTTACGGTTCAGTTTCTATGACTTTCTAGGGGGGGAGGGGGAGGGGAGATTTTCCATAAGATAATTGATTCAATACTAGAGATTTTAATTGGTTCTTCATTGAACACAATCATGGAGATGCTTCTGAGTGCAAAAGGCAATATATATTTATCTAATCCATTTGTCACAAGCATATCAACTTTGTGAATACATTTCCTTGATAAAAGCAGATTTTTTGCGATACATTTATAACATTGACTCCTGCATATTGTATTTGGCAGTGGAGTTGCTCATTCTTCAGAAAGCTTTCGTTATATATTATTTTATATGAAGCTCGCATTTTCTACATCACATTTTGATGTACTTTAAAATCGCAATATAAATTAAAAATGGTTAATTATCACTTATAATACCACAAGAGCTTCAAAATGAATAAATCTTAGAATACATATATGAACTGACGTAGAAGCGGTATATGCGAACAAACTAGCAGATAAAGCCGTTCTGCATTAGACAAAGTTAGAATATACATTTAAATCATTAGCTGAAAAGAGTTTGCAATGTGACTGACTAAATAAAACCAAGCTAATTAGCTGACTTCAAACGGAACGTGTTTTTACGTGTATGCCGCTTCTACCTCAGTTTATGTATGTATTCTATGGAATAAATAATGTATTTTGTGATGATAAGTGAATTATGTTTCTTACTCTATTCATTTTCTTCATTGTAGTGTGCTGTCTGATCACGAACACAAATTTATTTTAATTAAAATTATAACAATCCAATAAATAAATATTATCTATATTGACCATATAGAAATAAGCATGTGCAATTCACACAAGATTGATAAAAATATACATCAATAAACAGTACATATGACATAACATAAAATACTGAAGTAATACATGGGGTGTTTTTATATCAAAAATAGGGTTCCACATCTCAATGACTTGCTAATATAAATTTATAAATAACTAGCGGTCCGCCCCGGCTTCGCCCGTGGTACATGTTTACGATTTCTCTACATAAGAACCATCCTCGTACTTCAAGGAATATAATAAAAAAAGAATTATCGAAATCGGTTCAGCCGTTCTCGAGTTATGCGCTTACCAACACATTTTGCGATTCATTTTTATATATAAGAAGATTAATGAGGAATGCTCATATTAGAAAACTATCTGACATAAATACACCCAGAAATTCAGTCAATAGGACAACACAAATGTTCATGCCTTATTATATAGCCTCTTATAGCTAACATTTGTACTGCTATCGCAGAACTCGTTCATGATTATCCTGCAAAGGAATAAATGGAACATCACTATCAGGAGTATTATTGATACCCAGAACAGTGGGTTTAGTCCTCCTAAGCTGTGGCCATGTTTATGTAGTGCTATGACGTGGGATTCATGAGGGGGAGCTTCGACCACCTCATGTACATGTATCGCGTGTTTTAGATCCTCCATATGCTGTTTATCTGCTGTGATATACAGAATAGATGTTAATGGTTCTGTCAGTTTCACTGGGAAGTACTTTCTATAAGGTCCGAGTTGAACGGCGGAGTCTAAACAACCCGCGTCACATGCGTAGTAAGTTTTATCCGAACGATCCAATGCTACGAAAATGGCGGCTTTGTTATCCTCTTGCAAAATAACGCTGATGTTAACGTGCGTCATGTTTCCATAGTTAACACGTCTAAATAGAAAGTCTCTATGAAGTTTTGATGGATGAATGTTGTACTCGAGGTGTTGGTTACTGAATCGTAAACTTCCGAAGCTAAGAATCATCGCTTGGTTCACACCACTTGCTCCTGCTCTGAGCAGGTTGTGACAACCCTGTTTCTCCAACGTCAACATCCAAATACTAGCCACATTGTTTAAATTCTGTAAAGAATTCAACGGTTTCCACAAATTGAATGCGTCTAATGTCGAATAGCCTCCATAGCAGCCTTCAGAATATGTAAGGGTGCGGAGTATTTCTGATTTCGTTGCAGGTTTAATGTGTGATTCGTGTTCGTAACTTCGTACTTGCGACATAATCGCGTATATGGTTGCATTTATTCTATCGCCATTTATCACACCCTCGGCTTTAGAATCTGATATATAAAACCCTGTGTCCCACAGGCCTTGCCAGACTCTAGCGTGGTTATCTCTTAATGCGCGAACAGCTGCATGATCATTCGTGAGAGCAATTACTTTCTCCATTTCTGCAATAGCCTTTTTTTCAACCAAATCTTTTTGTTTTGCATAGTCTGCTTTTTTGATTGGTCGACTGTACTGTACTGTTGTTAATATCATTATATCTAGACCATCCCTGGCCTCAACTTGCACTTTATTACTAAGTTTCCTACACACTACAGAAACTGCCATAACATTGTCACTATCAGGTAGAGAGATCATTCCAGTTACTACTTCATATTCTTTGCTGTCCACTCCCTGGTGTAATTTTATAGTTTGTTTCACAGAAGTAGGCCAATCAGACAACCTTGGTACTGTCATGTGTAGTGTTTTAGCAACATTCAATGGGTTACTAATTAATATCTCTTGGACAAACAGAGATGGTATTGTCCTATGTGCATAGTATTGATAGGAAACCTTTATACCTGAATTACTGCACTGAAATCTGTGCACAATGCCTTTTTTATAATCAACCAATGTTGATTCTTTCATATCGTAATCATCGATAATGTATAGAGGATGATAGTATACCGGTAGAGATAAAGTACGTCCATGTTTTATGTTTAAATATGAATCATGCTCTAATGCCATACCTATAAGTCCATTCCCAACATAAGGCACATAGTTGTGGCTAAGAGACGATAGAGTAGCTGCTGATTCTAGTCTTAAATAAGCGTCATATTCGTTTAAGGCATCTTGAAAGGGATTTATAAAGTTTCGATGACATACAGATTGGCTGCTCGCTAAAGAGCCTTCACCACTAAATAAAGAGTTCAATATTGTCGGTCCAAGGTATAAAATTAAAAACACTAAAACGAGAACTAATATAACTAGCTTTTTCCTAGTCAACGGACCATCTGTAAGTCTATTTAAGCGCCGAAAAATTTCTCCGGCTCTCCGGCTCAAATCACTATAGTTTACGGGTCGCTCCATTATAATAGCCTCAAAATTTGTATACAGTACAATGAAATACAACTTCGCGAACACAGTCTTCAAGTCAGATCGTTAATTATCATTTTAAACAAGATATCATATTGTTAAAACATTTTATAAAATGCAATTGTCTTCACAATAAACTTATCAGCAAAAACATAGACAATTTTGACAAGTCGCCTGATGACAAGTCAAGTGATTGTTACAGATAAAAAAATATTGTGATAACGTTAAATAATAGAGTAGATAATTAATATATATTTTTTTAGGAATGTTATACAATTTACAATGCGAATTTTTAAACCATTTTTAAACGATATTTTAGCACAATCTAGGAGGGCAACGAACTTCAGCTCTGGCCTCTGAACTGCACTGAATACCCTCGCTCTTTATTGCATAAAATTGAATTTCAATGGCAATAGAAGAGTACTAGGGTACTAGAGAATAGAGTTATAGGTTAGCGCTCCCAAAAAAAAAATATTTCACATTTAATATTTTTCATGATAAGTAATCTTGTTTCTAAAGTATTATGTAATGGAGCGTTTTGAAATTTTCAAGTATTTTTATATTAACTCCTCCTAAACGGCTGTACCAATATTATAAGTATTTTTATTATCTACAGATGGATTCGATAATGGCTAAGCAATTCGTTAAATTACGCGTTATAAGGCGCAGTAACGTAAGCAGAATGCAAGACTACAAATCCCTACACCGACGGTGGGGTACCCTCTAGGCTCTATATATATATTGCATTTTGTCCTGAATATACATTATACAATCTTCATTGAGATTTTAACGTGATTGAAATTTGTGATTTAATACAACTGTAGTGGGAAAGGCGTAAATAAAAGACCATTTTGTTACATTAATATTTTATTTTACCTTAAAACTGAACTATCACATGTAAGCGATATTATAATAAATATAATTTTAAAAACAATAGCACCTCAAATTATTTTTTTATATCTTAATGTAATGTGTGTATTGCTTTGAATTGAGATTCGATTTTAAAATACAATGAATACATTTAAAATATCATAAGAAATACAATAAATATTATTATTATTACAAATAAACAGTTATTAAAACAGTTACCATTTGTATATGAATATAAAAACATTTAAATGTTAAATATAACATTACAAGCTTCAAAGTCACATAGTTATATAATTAAAAAGTTTAGGTACTTATTTATTATGTTAAAAAGTAGGCAAATTTCTTGAAATAATTTCTTATAAGGCCTGTTGAAACTGCCGATCGGTACTCGGATCGGTACGCGATTAGAGTCTCTATAATATAGTGAGTAAGAGATTTAATCGCGTGCCCATCGGGATACCTGTTGTTTGAACAGGCCTTTACTTGGTTGTATAATATTTTCTAACACTGGAATGTGTTCATTAAAACCATTTGTAAATGCAAATACAAAATATTATGTAATAGACAAAATGTAGAACTTTTTACTAGGAACTAATTACTTAAGTTATATAAATAAAGATGTAAGTAAAATATAGAATGATGAAAGAAGGAATGTTTATTTTTTTATTTACGTATAAATTCATGTTGATATCGGAATCCAAATACTGATAATTGTGATAACATTTGTTCAAAAATATTTCATGATAATACATGATTTTAATCAACCTCAAAATAAATCTTCCGCAAGAAGAGTTTAGGAATTTAATACATTTTATTATAAATTTAATAAATAATTTAGTAAAAACAGAAAATTGATATAAAATAGATTTGTAGAAATAGGTTTTTATAATACTTAAAATCACTTATTATATTTATTAAAATTATATGCTATATTATTTAGGCAATTATTATTATTGTGAGGAATTAGAAATGAACTGAGTATATTATTAATTCTTATTTGTGCGAAAACGTAAGTATAAGCGAGAAAAAACTATAGCATAGTAATTTACGAGTATATCGCCAGAATATTTGTTTTTTAATAAAAATATGGTACCCACTTGAGTTACCCAGTTCATTCCATTTATATAATATTATGATTTTAAAATCACCCCATTCCATAAAATATATACTTAATATATGGAACGGAGTAGATTTTTTATAAATACCCTCATCAGCCTTATAAATTCGATCGGTCAAGTCTGAATGTCTTCTCCGGTGTTTTATTGCATTCACTCTCATGTCAAATAATATTAGAATGAAAGAGACAGGTTCAATGTTAAAATGCAAATTCTTATGCCGCACTCAGAAAGGTCAGTATATTAATATATTTTAAATATTTTGAGGGTAAACATCACACCAATATGTAAATAAGTCCGATCACAAAAAAATATTACAGGTTATGTTTATTTACGTAAAATAACTAAATTGTGACATTGATTTGTTCGTAATATCTGTACTAAGAAATACCTTGATTATAAAACATTTCTGAATGCGGCAGTTCGGAGTCAAAATTATGAAGTAAAACATGATACTATCACAAAATGCAATGATGTTATAAGCAGAAAAGTGTAAATAGGCTAAAAGGCACAATATCACTACATAGTATAAAACAAAGTCGCTTTCTCTGTCCCTATGTCCCTGTATGCTTAAATCTTTAAAACTACGCAACGGATTTTGATGCGGTTTTTTTAATAGATAGAGTGATTCAAGATCAAGGTTTTAGTATATAATTCATTAGGTTTTAGACAAAGCGGGCGAAGCCGCGGGCGGGAAGCTAGTATCTAATAAGCCAGAATTGACTTCAGCTGTCTCTTTTTCGCCCACGATAGTTAAATTATGCCATCTCACTTTGACGTCGAATTGAATGTGCCTTTGTTAAGATCGAATGTTGTTTTGATAACCTATCTAAACCTTTTTACTTATAACACCATTGAAAAAATGTTACGAAACTTGTGACCTACATCATTAGTACTATTTATAGAATATTCTAGAACAGTTATTAGTACTTTTTATAGAACATTCTAGAACAGTTAGTACTTTTTATAGAATATTCTAGAACTTTCTATTTACTCTTTTTCCAATAGCACAACTTCATCTTCCGAGTCCGTTTCTGACGGTGGAAGATCCTCTTCATCATAATACGGCTTCCGAATAATATCTGTTGATAAATTGTTTGATAATTATTACTCACATTTAAGCCCATTATTGTATTGAGATAAAGGTACCCTATGTGTAAATGTAGTTTAAAAGCGAATATTCACACACACATACACACATGTATATGCACATTCTCACAAATAGAAGCATGCACGCACACATTTACTTACTTTTACTTTTTATTTGTTTAATTTGAATTCATCAATTAAACAAATAAATGCGAACATCTGAGCAAAGAGTTTCTAATTAAAACTTTATTGAATACTACAAGATCCTAACTCGATAAATGGATTATAATAATAATAATATTCCAGGACAATTTTCACACACGGCACGATCAGATCCCATACTAAGTTTTCGCTTGTGTTATGGAAACCAGATGGCTGATAAACATACATATATAATTTTTAAATAAATACTTATATAGATAATTAACACCCAGACACACGGCAAACACCTATGTTCATCACACAAATATTTGCCCCGGGTGGGAATCGAACCCACGAAGATTGGCTTGGAAGGCAGGGCCACTACCAACCAAGCCAATCGGTCAGTCAATTTTATATCAGAAAAAAAAATAATGTTTCAATTCAATTCAAAGTTTTTGTTTCGAAAATAAATAAATTTCATCACCAACCATAAGCTCCATCATCACAGAGCGGTCTCTTATCATCAGCTGGTAGTTGTGTGAACAGATATTCCCGTCTCGAGTCTTTTCTTTCGCGACAACTGAAGCACCAAGCGCCTATCGTCACTACGAACACGCCTAGGATACCTGCGAATTGAAACCTTATTTGTATGGGGGTAGGGTTGAAAATCGAGTAATTGAGTATTTTTATTTATTTATTGAATAGAAGAACAAAACATGAACATAATTATACAGTAAAGCATCACATAAATCAGTACGATTTGATCGTAACAACGCCTCTTACATATAAAGGCACTTATTTATATTAAGTTAAGGTTGATAATTGAATAACTAGATTAGTGAGATTTAGAGGTCAGATTGGTATTAATGGAATAACAACGCCATTGCGCTTTATTTATTTGGAGATAAGGTTGACAATTCGCTTTTAGTATGATAGTTTTTTTGATGCCTATATTGAACTAAATATTAGAAAAAATGCATTGTCCCAAAAAATAATTTTGTCAAAGTTAGGCATGTGTTAAAACTGACATTTTAGTTAATAATAAATACTCAGATTATTAAATATACAGATTTAATTAATAATTTTTCATACCTGCAACCATAACAAACACAAGCCGCGGCATTCCCAGTACTTTATCATCGGGCTCCAGTTTGAACAAAACATTGGGCGTCACGTTCTCGCTGCTGCTTATCTGTATTGGTTAGAGAGAGACCGATATATTTATATGAGGATAGACGATGATTATGCATGATATTATATGTGTATCTTGGGAAATATTTAAAATCTATTGTACATAGTGATAAAATTTAGGATGAATGAATGAATTTCATGATGAATCAACCGCAATGTGGATCAGTGTAATCAAATAAAAATAAAAGTATGTAATTATATATAGTAAATTAAATATTTATTTTAAGTAAAATTTACTCGTTATAGTTTATCAGAAAATAGTTACCTATTAAAAAAGTTAATAAAAAAAGACGGACTATAATTATACTACATATATTTCTATGGAAAAGGAAGGATTAAGTATTTAATTTTTACACCAAACTATAAACAAAATTAAACATATCTTACCTTAATATGCCGACTAGTCGGTATATACCCCTCGCTATCTGCCACAATCCTGACCTCATGTCCCATATATGTCACAGGTAATGTGACCACGAATCGACCATTTACATCCGTAGTGTTTGAGGTTAGGGGTCGTTTTGATTCTAGCGGGTATACCGTCAGATCGGTGGGTAGGGGCAGACTGTTGTGGTCTAAAGCTAACCCTGGAATTAAATAAATTGGGTTATTTGGATGGACAGCCTTTAATGGAAGGTAAAAGTGATGAACGAAAAACTGACAAGGTTAAAATATGCAAATAATGCAACACTGAAAACGTAACAAAATTACAATTTACTTAATAAGTGGTCATAAAAATGACTAAACTCAAGTACTTGTCAAATATTACATGAATGAAAAAAAAAAATCGATTTGTAGTTCGAGTTTTTCCATAAAACACAATTTTTAAAGCAGCAACTATATACCGACGACTTTGGTGGCTAATTTAATTTGTGGTTTTAACTTCTCGATTAAAAATTTTATACCAAGACCATTATCCAAGCCATATTCCCCACACGACACTCACTTTCTCAACCTAAAAATTACTTTCTAGACCTACAAATAACCCTTAACCACTTAAAACTTACCAGTTACATATACTTGGTCCGGATCATTCTGCAACTGTATCGGCTCCAGCTGTCCCGGTATCGGATCAGTGTTAATTCGCTTCATTATTATGTCCTTTTGTTTAACTACTCCTTCCACTACTCGCCATTGTAACATCTAGAAGAAATTAAACCGTAATTGCAAAAAGGTTTTAAACTAAAACGTATTTCTCACGCGGTAAAAGAAGTCATTCTCTAGCTCCCTAACTATATCCAAACACAAAAATCATACTTAAAAATCGCTAGGTTATGACTTGCAAAAAAGCCAAATACGTTGTCGCCTTTATGATATTAATTAAAGACATAATATAATGTCATATCATAGTATGTAAGCATATTCACCTAATGACGTATCAAAAAGATAGATATGTATTTTGAAACGACCACGGCCGTTTAAAAGCTCCACTCTTTCACGCATAAAACATCTCGCTCGCCTATACGCGAGTCAGGCAATTACCTGACTTTCGTATTATCATTTTGGAGCGTGTACACAGTACAACGTGTAAATTTGTTACTTAGAGCGTCTTCACATTCGGGCTTTAGCAGCGCTACATGATATATGCGCAGCGGATAAAATGACTTCGTTTATTTTAATAAATTGTTCGGTTAGTGACCGAAATGATTTCTAGCACTTTTGACAGTGTTTCGGAGAATTATGTGATATCGACGATGTATGGCACTCATTCCTTTTTTTGTTATTTGTCTCAACGTGTAGTTATCTCTATTATTTTTCTCTGTATTGAAATAAATAGATACTTACAAAAACTACAAAATGCTTTGTATGACGTGTTTGATATTTCCCTTCGATATCATTACAAAAGGAATCCACTGTATAATTATGATAATCACCTGATCATGATACGCCGGCAGCAGCGCGCGGTACCTACATGTTTACGTTTTTTTTTTTCATAAAAACTATCCTATCTCTCAAGTTGGATCGAACTGCACATGGTGTGCGAATTTTATTATAATCGGTTAAGTGGTTTAGCAGTCCATTGAGGACAAACATTGTGACACGAGATTTATATATATTAAGATAATAATCACCTGATCATGATACCCATGGCACCGCACGATAACCCGATAGTCACCCGCCGGCAGCAGCGCGCGGTACAGCGCCATGTTGGCCGACACGCGGTACTGCCGCGATGTGCCCGCTATAGCGAGGCTTGCGCCACGCATTGCACCGCCTTCTTCGTTCTTTATGTAGCCCGTTATACCTGGAGGAAATTTGTGAAAAAGTTGGATCGAAGACAATAGAAGCACTCAATAATCAAGAAGAGAAGGTATAGAGTCAAGAAGAGGAAACTCGAATATCTCGGTCAAGTGATGCGTAACACCAAAAAATATGAACTTCAACTACTAATTATAAAAGGCAATGTGGAAGGTAAAAGGAGACCTGGGGCCTTATAATGACCTCTTATTCCCAGACAGACGGATATCATGGCTCCGAATTCTTCGTCAATGGTTTGGGAAGAGCACTGAATCATTGTTCAGAACAGCGGTTTTCACCTTATGGTAGCTAACCTCCCAAATGAGAATAATCATAATTTAAACATTAAAATAATTTATATAATTTAAGAAAGAATTGTGAGTACTGAAAAGCGAGGAAAATCAAATTTTACGAAATAAATAATTAGTTACCTGTGTTAGCTGATTCGATGAACTTCATAATGCCCCTCAAATTATCCCTCCACACCCAAGCGATGTCCTTATTCGACGGCATCTTACAACAACTGAGCCCAACAGAAATCACCGGAGTATTGAATCTTTCGAACAACAAATCTATCAAATTCCCATGAACTACATTATTTCTAGTTTTACATTCATATCGATCCACAAACGCCCTGTTATCTCTGTATTTCTGAGCGAATTTCTCGTTTATATTCTTGGAATATTCTGGAAAAGCGACGTCTTCTGTCCCGGAGGAAAGTTCTAGAACTAAATCGAACTTTTCGCTTTGCAGGAGACTGATGAATGCTTTCTCTCTTGTGTAATTCGATAGTGGATTAGGATCCTTCTTAGTTAGGTAATTGTAGACACTGTCACCAAATTCTTCTTCCAATACTTCCACGTCACACTTTTCTGTTCCGTCGAAGGATTTCAGGACTTTCTCGTAAAGGGGATCTAAGTTTGGTATAAAGTGGAATACAGCGTTTTTGAGTAACCGCCTGTGAATAGGTTCCCCAATTTGATATGCAGTGGAAAGATGACGGGCAAAGTTTAAGAGCATTTCTTGACCTAAAGGCTGGGATCCATAGAGGTTACTTATAATTCCGATGTGGAATTTCGCTTCTTCTGGTGCACCAGCCTGAAAATTATTAAAAACATGTGTATAGATCAATAAAGTCAAAATATTATTAAATATTGGCAGCATAAATATTAACTCTCATAACAGAATTTCCACTCAAAGTACTTCAACTAATTCTAAACTACCTCAGCAAGCAGGAATAGTTTCTTCAAACTTTTTTGGAGCAGATACAATACAACAGAAAAGATAAATACCATAGACGATATGAAAAAATATAGAAAAACCCTTACATCATCAGTAATCTTCAACTCGTGTAACATAGCCGTTTTTAGACTATCTCCAGCTCGGAATTCCGCTATATCCGGGAATTTATTCTCCAACTCAGCGAGCGCTGCGTACATCTCTAGCGGCGTGTGGTACTGCGTGTTCACTATGTTCTCTAATACTCTATGAATTGAAAGGTTTGTCTATGGTAACTTGTGGTGAAAGGTTTGTTTATGGTAACGGTAACTTGTTTGGAATGATAATGTTTGAATTTGGAAAAGTGTGGGCTAGTTTGTCATTGGATGTGATATTTGAATTTTGAATTGTATGCTAGTTTCGATGGACAGGTTAAATCAGTATGCTTTCACCACATTTGCACAGATGGTATGAGTTTTGTAATGTTAGAGGATGATATTTTTCTATGAAATTTTTAAATAATGAAACTTTTAGAACGATATACTCCGATAATAGATATAATATTTTTTTCACATTTGTGTACCATTGACCCATATGAAAAATATTGAAAATAAAAGTTTACTGAATATGATGTGTATGTCCATTATAGAAGAATTAGCTCATATATAGAATCTTATAAAATTGAACTTCTTATTTTCGAGTCTATTCAGTATAACGATTCGTTTTTTCTTCGGATATAATACGATTTTGGAATTTGTTTCGAGGAAGTTATTTCATTTGGTCGTCACTACTTTAGTCAGTTATAAATTACGTCCAAATACAACTTTCCCTAAGGAAAACGAATCTTTATACTCGATAGAGAAAGAACGATAGCAGGGTTAATAGTTAGTACATGCAAACAGTTAGCGAAAGATAATCACAACACAAATGATTGCAATAAACATTTATTATAAGAAAATAACAGATAAAATATAATATGTATAGAAATAACACAGATCACAACCAATATTAATTACAAAATATTAACACAAATAGCATGCCAATTATGAGATCGATTCAGTCGAAGAGGGACGGAATACGTTTTTAATTTTAAATTTAAAAATACAATAAAAAATATAAATTAAGTAAGAAATTTAGCCTCAAAACAGACAATATAATACTCGAATACAACATTTAAAGCATAATTATATTATAAACACTGTCTATGGTATATTTCGCGCAATTTTCATTTGTCAATAACCATGATAACAACCATCATTTTCTATCTATTTATATTTTATTACAAAAAAAAAATAATATAAAGCATAATATGTAGAAATTAAACCCTTCACCATTAATATATGAGTTGTTTAACCAACACCAAAAAGCGAATAGAAATTGAAGTTTCAGATAGGAATACATATGCCAGATAAAATTGTTAGATTATAATAGTTATTATTAAGTTTAAAAACTGGTTTACTAAAAGCGCTCATGTTAATTATTATTATTAGTATTAACAACTTGGTTTTAATGTGAACAACAAAAAAGACAAGGATTTCTGTATTTAAATCACCATATTTTGTAAAAGTATCGAAAATATTTTGTTAATAAGACACTAGGGGGTAATTAATAAAATCGTAGAGATCAAGTTATTTGAGCAGTCTACATAGATGACTAAAGTTCTAAATAAATGGACCATTACACAACATTGGACAAGAACACTAGCCGAATTCATTAGGCTCTATGCATGCAAAATAGAAATATACAAAGAATTAACACAAGTAAAATTGAACCTTATAAGACAGAAAATAAGGATGAAAATAACATTATTAAACAACAATCACTTGTAATATATTTTACGCGTTTCACATGTTATATTTTGGTCAAATGGCATATGTAATTCCTATATAACATAGGTATTACATAGATATCAGCTTAATATAGAATGAATATAGAAAACTTAAGAATATAACCAGGTCCGTAAGTGGATTGCCAATTAATCTTTGTGACTTGAAAATATTTATATTAATAATAATATATAGAGAATATATAGAGAAAATATAAGTATTTATTTTATGAAACTGTACACATTAATGTTAACATTTAAATACTGATTTTAATAAAGTTTGTATTTTTAACGAACTAAACGTCAATAACCAACTTTAATTAATCATACTCAAAATTCTACTATAATTTTTGGAGCAAACCTCTTCTAGCTTTTATCATTTTAACGAAATGTTCTCCAAATTCAATTTATGAATATATTATTTTTTTCGATTTCACATTTAAATTAAGACTAATTTAACAACAAATAAATCTTCAATTTTGTTTGTTTTTCAAATTTAGATTTATATTTTCAAGTCACACACCCGTCCTGCACTCACCGGAAGTCGTACGCGGATGACCAATGTTGCGGGTCGTCTGGCATTAGCGTGAAGTTCAGACTGACAGACCCGTTCGATGGGATCGTCACTTGTTCTGTTATGTTTTCATATCTGTAGAAAAAATCGGATCTATTTAATCGGAACATAATTAATATGCACATATTATGCGGGAATAATTTAATTGGAACACAATTTATACATTTTTTTGTTCTTTTTGGATAAGTTCTTTTACTCTTTTACTCTCTCACTAAAGAACTTTGTTGTATTTATTTTGAAGTGAAAGTTTTTTAGGCGCGTCGAGAATAAAATTTCAAGGTCATTTCATGGCATTGCCGTCAAATGCTATAATATGCTAATAATTTCAGTCCATAATTTGTATCTTTTAATCTTGCCAAAGAAGTTTCACTTTTAACACGTGTGTTCGACACACACTCATCTGCATTTTTTCACATTTTTTCACATTTATAATTGCTGCTTCGCCTAATGATCGGGATAATAGCGTGATGTTATAAAAAACATTGCCTTACTCTCTCCAAACTACCTAAAAAAAGACGTGTGGCACTCGGGGACTGCCGCGGTAAAACTATTGCATGCTATGCCTTCAAGCCACACCTCTGCGCCCGTCGGAGTGGGGAGCGTGAGGTTTTTCCGTTACGGAATTTCTGGATTCGGTTCCCGCGCTCAAGGCCCGCGATAGAAGCTATACAATAGCTTAAAAACATTTTTTTCAATTCTAATGAGTAGTTGCTGTGATTAGCGCATTATACAAAACAAACATCATCACCATCAGCCCATATACGTTCCTACAGCTGGGACACGTGCCTCCTATGAGGGTACAGGCCATGATCCACCATGCTGGCCAAGTGCATATTGGCAAATGACATATTATGTCATCGAACTTTTGATTGTTTGACATGTCGGTTTCCTCACGATGTTTTCCTTCACCGCTCGAGCATGTTATAACTAACTCACTCACCCGTCTTTACTCGCGGTGATGTTATACGTGCCGGGCACCAGCAGCCGCCAATAGTCGCCATCTTTGGCAGACTTCACGTTGTGGTTTATACCGGCCACGCTTATGGTCACGTTGGCCAGTCTGTGACCAATGTGACTGTGGACGAAGCCGTGGACTCCGTGGTGCACCTGAAAGTATTTTTAACGGGTTTAAAACACGTTTAAATTAAGATGTTTCCGTGTCGAGGATGTAAAATGCTTGATTATTGCTCTCTACATAAACGTCAGTTAAAGTATAACGATATTATATAGCACACAAAAATTACAGGCATACGTAAATTCAGTATAATAATTAACTGGCAAACAGGCTGTTTAGGCAAACATTATGTATGTAGAATAAAGTCTTCAAAACTTATTAAAAACGTCGTTAAGTCATCAACTCGACAACGGGTATATATTATATACCACTATATATGACAAATAAATCAAAATATCCTACCATTTTACTTTATTGAAGTATTTAATTTCTAAATATACCCACATTTATCCAACCATACCTGTTCAATAAACGCCAAAAGTGCGTCCTTATTATCTTCCCAGTAAGACGGTAAATCGCTTGCAGGCGGGAACTTGTAACAGCCGAGTTCTAAAGTTATTTCCATGTCATTTGTATGGAGATAATTCCAATCTTGCATGCCACCTGACAGAACATACCTGGGGAATATGTGTAGGTTTTAACTGTTAAGTGTGTTTTTCTATAAATAAATTATTATTAACTAACAATATTTGAATATGTATGTAGACTTAAGTTTGATCTGAATAAAAAGCTTATCATTATTTAGTATGTATATTTTGAAAAATTGGCGAATACTTTATTTCTAGAAAAGTGAAGAGAATATATTAAATTTGCAACTTTATTTGAGAAATTGAAATTTAGCCTGTTTACTTTAAGGTAACTCGTTTATTCTCCTTGGAAATTGTTTACAAGCAACATACTATTTTACTATTTATTTTGTAATATTCTTACCATTCAGCACCATTAACAATTCCTTCGGGGAATCTTTCGAGGCTCGCTCTAGAGCACGGTTGTCCGAGATGCATTTTGTGATGAGTCTATTAAAATATAAACACATGTTTTAAGCTATTTCATACATACTCTGTATATATTTAGAATTTTTTCAGTGACATATCATACATTAGTAAATAATTGAAATAGTTTAAAATAATAATTTATGAGTGTTTGTTTACTTGCTTTTATTACTTAGTTAATTTATAGAATAAAGTTATACATTAAACAAAAACTTCAAGCACTTGTGCAAAAATAAAAAAAAAAATCGAATTTAATATTATAGTTCGTTTTGTTAACCATATATAAATTCAAAGTAACTCACATCAGAATAAACATGCGCCAAATGAACGAAGACATCATTATCCGGGGTGAGATTCTTGATCCCATCCTGGTTCACCGCATTCCCATCATACGGGTAATTGGCAACTAAAGAACCGCCGTGAAGATTGGCTGATAGTACAAACGGTATGGTTAGGGACCAGTTCATGACGGCTAATGTTTCTGGCTCTTGTATCTTGTTCTCCTGAAATTTGGTAATTTTTAGGGATTAGGAATCCGTCAGACCGCCTCCTTGGTACAGTGGTTGACGCATGAGCGTAGAACCGAGGGGTCCTGACTCCTGGGTTCGATTCCCGGTGGAGACAAAGAAAAAAATGTCTCGGCCTGGCAGGACACAGAAAGCTGATTACGTACTTGTCCCTAAAGAAAAAATCGATCAGTGAAACAGATGTATGCATGATACATCTGCCCCTTACCCCACTTGGGGACACGGGACTTCACTTTTTTCGACTTTATTTGTGTAACAATAGGAAATAAGACTAGGCTCGAGTCATTAGTCTCTCAGACCAAAGCTGGTACAATAAACATAGTTACTTATTGAATTTTAGAGTAGTTACTTGAGTCATTCCAAACTGATCGGGGAAGTTTCTGTTCAAATCAACATCGTGACCGTTGTTCCGTCCGTGCGTACTACCGTAGTCCTCTGTAAGCATAATTAATTTTTTTTTCAATATACACTTGTATAAATAAAAAATGTTTTTGGTTAAACGGTACAATATAGCTCGACAGTTTATTTCAGTTCTAGTTTATAAAAAGAGGACATACAGGTTGTGTTTGATTTTCTTTGGCATATTACTATATAATATATGATGTTACATGCGTATTTTGTAAAATTAAATTGTAAAACTGACATGATTAAAAAGAGCAACTATGGAGTTTCTTGCCGGTTCTTCTCCGTACATACTGCTTTCCGAATCGGTGGTAAATGTTAAAAATATGTAATGACGTTTCAAAAGTGCTTCTAGAAGAAGTCTAATTGCTTGAATAAATAAATTTTTGAGTTTGAGTTTGACTTAATACTTCTATGGGACCATTCTAAGTTCCTTTAAGATTTTGCTTACATGGGGTAACCAAAAATTTTGTATGACAAATATCAGGATAATTTATAGTTTATACAATTAGAAAACTTACTAATCCTCGAATGTTCGTATCCATCAGGGTTCATGGATGGCATTATATGAATCCTGGTAGAGTTTAAAATCTTCTGAACCCTGTCATCCTTGTTGACATATTGCTGGCAGAGGTACTTGGCCAATAGGAGTAGCATTTCACGACCTATTACTTCATTACCATGCATATTTGCTACGTATTTGAATTCGGGTTTGCCTGGAATGTTGTGAATAAGGTTAGTTTAAGATGCGGCTATGAAAAGCTGTATGTAGATAGATATGTCATTAATGTTTCTTTTGCTAATATTATAAATGAGAAAGTACGTTTAAAAGTTTGCTTTTCATGTCGCAACGGAGCAATTTTATGATGTTTTTTGAGTTTGGAGATAGCTAGGAGGCTAGAGAGTGACATAGGCTACTTTTTAAATGATTTATTATGATGAGCATTTGAATCACTCCGAAATTTATTAATTCCGTTAGATGGTGCTATTTTTAAAATGTGACTTGTATCAGAATTCTTAATTTTCTTTGACCTAGCGAGTGAAGCCGCGGGCTTATATATAATATATATCCCGCGATACTATAAGCATTAAAAGTTTCAAATAGCATGACAATTTTTCGACAGTTTCTATGAATTCTACAAATCTATCCACTACTATTTATTAGACGAATTAAAAAATATTTTTAAAGCTTACCTTTTACCTTTGTTTTCGGTTAACATGCAAAAATAGTCACGATTAAATATGTATCTCAACACTTATATTTTAGATCAAAATAAGTTATTATTCTATCTACGACTATCAGTTTTGACAAGTATCTTAATTCTATTAGAGCCCAAGCTTCGCTGAGTTGACTTTAAATAACAAAAAATAGCCTATGTTGCAAAAGAAGTATTAAAACCGATAGAGTATTTATTGAGTCTATTCTTTACATACAAATCTTTCTACATAATATTAGTTTAAATAACTACGCACCGGGTATATGTTTTCCAGGATTTTCCGTCACCTCCAGGACATATAAATCTCTTCCTTCCACAGACTTCCCTATACTTGTCAGCCTGGTTATGTCCGGGTACTTTTCATTGAGATCCTTCAGGAATTGTACCATCTTCTCGTAGTTGTGATGGACGAAGTCTGGCGAAGAGAGACCGTCGATTGTGTGACGCGCCTTTCTTTTAACCTCTGAGGATTTGCCATTTATTTTTCGAATGCTTTTCGAACGTTATTTTAATTTTAAACTCGTATCAAATACAGTGTACTTACAAGGATAGATATCAGTGTGTAAGAAGTTTTAGGAAAGTTAACTTCAAGTGGTTTTAGTTAAGAATTTGATAAGAAATTTTTATGTTAGTTAACAAGGAAGTGAAAGAAAACTACACATAGTAACTACGTAATTGTGTATATTGATAAAATATTTACATTATTAATACAATGGCAGTTTTTTTTACAGTTTCAGAAGTTTATATACAATACATAGGAATAAATAGTGCATCTAGATAACCAAACACCTGTCCTTGTCTGTCATTGTTTATTAATAAGAACAAGAGAGGGACAGCGCTAATTTTGTTAGTTTTTATTATTACTCGTTCTTACTTGTTTCATATTTATACATTGACTAGATTTTGTGTGTTTACGATGGTTACAAAAATTTTCTAAAATGTCTAACATTTATGAAACTGTGTTTATACTTTATTCCTATTTACATAAGGTATGGTAAAAAAGAACACAAATAAACAGAAAAGGCAAATCAACAGAGGTTACAAGAGGCTTACAGAAAAAAAAAAAAGGATTTTTGTACGGACAACAAAAAAATACATTACATCTACAGGACAGATAAAAACCAACACCACAAAAGAAAACCAGAAGGAATAATTGGGGTGAAAATTTTACACATAGCAATCTAATGTTCAATTATTCCCAAGTATTTCTATTTAATATAAATTGTAAATTACTTATTATTAATTAAAAATACTTGGAATTAGTTGAAACAATGTGGGATTGTAGTTAATATAGTGATTATTGTCATGAAATAAATGCAATTTTAATGTTACCATCACCAAATCCACGTTTCACTTAAAATAAAGAGCCAATTTTTATACAAAAAAGACACACAACCACAATAATATCAATAATTAATTAACATAAAATTCGATTTACTTTTATAATTAATTTTAATTACCGTAACAAATCTACAAACATCCATTTTCCTTATCCTATATTATAACAAGATAATATGGATAAGAATTATTTGCCGAATTGTGGCCGAATACATAATCTAATTATTTCTATAGTTTATCAATAATAATTTATATATTTGTATGTCTACCCACACCAAAGCAAGTTATACCATATGTAGTATATCCACATAATAATATTATTTACATATTTATGCGTTATTTGTCTATTTTCTTTGCTGAAATTCTATTATTTATTCTTAAATGAGGAAAATTTTGCAAAAAAAAAATTCATAAAAAATATGTTTTTTCAAAATTTTTTGCTACTATTAATAATCATAGGAAGTACATGTTAATAGTTTTCACTAAAAAATAATAAGTAAATATTAAGTATGCCAATAATATATATTCACAATCTTTTTAAATAATATCACAAATTATTACTAACTTAAATTCACATTTTTTAATTGGAAGAATTTATACTTATAGATATTGAGCAATATATATTCAAATATTTTTCATAAAATTAACATATTATTGTTTTCTTTTTTTGTCCCGCATACTTACATATTTTTTAGGTAAAGCATTATCTTGTATATATAGGTTTTATGTGACAATTCATAATAGAGTAAATTAACAATAATTAGAAAAGTTGAGCCAATTATTTTTATCCTTAAAAAATTGTGAACGAATGTAGTTAGTAAGCAATGGTAGACAACATAGTATAATGAAACCCCAATTCCTTTAAAAAGTAAGTCTTTTAAAGAAGCTTATAGCTAATTTATTTGTGTTAGTAATATCCGAGCCCCTTTTACACTTTAAAATACACTTCGATATCAAACGACAGTCGACACTCAACCCAAACACACCAGACATAAAGTCAATATTCGTCTATCACTCCTACTTATTATATTGATCGAACAGCTATGATAGTATTAGGAATAATGCAAAGGAAAATTTCTAGCCAACGACCTTACACTTACATTTCATTTCGCTTATCATCTTTACCATACTATCCTCACATAAAAAAACACATCTTACTACCCTCTTGTTATCAACATTTTTTCGCAAATTTCTAACTACCCCCAATTAATCCAAACATCCAACCAGCCTTCAACACGATTGTTTGAAGGTACCCTCAAAAAATCACACAACGAAAATAAGCCCACACTAAAGAGCAATCATATGATTTTTCCTTCACCGATCAACATATTTTTCACAAATTTTTACCAAATTTCCATCTACCCTCAAAATTAGCCCTCTCAAAATATCTTTTCAACAACCGCCTCCCACTATACTTCTATGACCAGTATTAAATAACCTACTTTTCACTGGTTTGACCAAAATTTCCATCTACCCTCACAATGTCTAACACACTACGCCTGCACAATCAGCACGAACAGCAGGTGCAGCAGCAGCCAGCAGTGTGTGAGTGTGACCGCCGCGTTGTCATGGTAACGGAGCGACTTACCGTCGGTCAGCGTGCGCGGGTGTCGGTGTACCGTCAGGTTCAGGGGTGTCGGTGTGTCGGTCACTTTTATAGTGACGGGTGGGGGGGTGGAGTACCTGGAATATAAATAGGTTACATTAAATAAACGAGTTAAAATAATATGTATTTTCAATTCAATTGGCAGTTATGTGTTTTCAAACAATACATTGAAAAAAATTGGTTCAGTTTGAGAAAAATAAAGATAATATATTAATAAAGATGATTTATTTCCTCAATTAATTTTTAAATAAAAATACATTCGCTACCAATTACAGATCTAAAAAGGCAGATATTAATTGATTTATTCAAAGTGCGTAAAATTAGAAACAATACTTGAACATCTATGGGATATTGTTGTAATTAATTTGAAAATCCCGCGTTCCACATAAACTATAAAGTATACGTAAAATAGACGTATCCTCCGTGGCAGCGTTCTCTCTTGCTTGCTGGCTTGATGCTGCACTGTACGCTATTTTAAGAAAGTGAATAATAAAACGAAGTATTAAGTAAAATACCTGTTTTATTGCAACAGATATTAATAGTAAATACTTACCCAGCAGCAATAGTTGTTATATTATATTCTCCTGGCATTAATAACCGCCAGTACGCTCCATATTTGGTAGTTCTTACTGTGTGACTGATCCCGTCCACTTTTATTTGTGCATTCTGAAAATAAATTTTAACATGATAACTTACTTTATATGGTTTATAAATTCTACATTTAATTCGTTGAATAATAATGCAACAACTATAGACACATAAAACTGAAAGAATAGAATGAATTCGATTGCTCTGGCGGGTCACGAGTGGCTGAGTTGGTCAGGCATCCGCCCCGGAATGGCGCGAAAGGATGCGGGTTCGAGTCCCGCCTCGTGATCGAATTTTTTCTCTTCTTTATAAATTTATAACTATAGAGCGCTTATCATAAAATTCCTCAATATATGAATAATGTTGAGTTCTCTTGCAAACACATAAGTGTACTTTAACATTGAGGAAGATATACAAATCATCAATCATCATATCTACCAACACTTCGAACTAATTTTCGACCTTAACACGATGACAATAAAGCACATTTTACCTTAACAGGGTTTCCGCCTTCATCCAGCACGAAGCCCCTGACTCCCATGTGGGTTTGCTCCATGAATGCTAACAGAGGTTCTCTATTGACCCTCCAGAACCTTGGCAGTTCCTTCGCAAAGGGATACTTGCAGCAGCTCAGTTCGAAGGTCACTTCGAAACAGTTTGAATGGAGGTAGTTGAAGTCTTGCATGCCGCCTGGAAATTTACATATTATAGGTTAAATAGAATTGTGCTTTTTGACACACAATCATTATAATTTATATTGTTATGAATTACTATGAAGGGCATAGATAATTTTATAATTTTTATTAATTTCGGTACTATTAGCTATGAGATAAAGATAGTTTAAAATAAGTACATACGTGATTATGAAAATAAGCAACAAATAATGGATATGTGTTTTCATAACATATCTTTTAATTTCCAAACATTATATTTTATCAAGTTCACGTGGATAGCCAAGTCCATCATATAGTTATAGTTCACTACATTTATTTTTCCAAAAAAACATTTTTTTCACTTTTTTTTCTAAAAACTTACCCTTAACAGAATACCAATAAGCGCCATTAGTCAGACCGTTATTAAAATGTTCCGGCTTGCACGCACTGCCCCCCTTCATATCTTCATGTCTAGATGCGTATACGCTCGCCAAGTGTTTGAATATGACGTCATCGGGCGCACGATTCTCAACGCAACAGTCTTGGTCGAAACTGAAAAAAATAACAAGTTATTGTTATATAAATAAGTGTGAAAATAGAAAATGAATTGATGCAAAAATCGAAAGCCGATTAGTTGCAGTCATTCTAAAGTTATTACTTATTAGTATAACATTTTTTTGTGTTTATTGTAACGAATGAAAAGTATGAAAGTAATGTATAAAAATACATGATTTAATCCTACAAGCCAGTTGCATAATAATAATCTAAATGAATCATATTTTGTTTCTCTGTTTAAATTTTTATAATAATGGTTGTGTTTAAAAAACAGAGATAAACAATTTGAA
>CAJQZN010042603.1:23841-64138 GCA_907164685.1 Colias eurytheme | reverse complement strand
AAAAATCCACGGAACGGATTACAGACCGGATCTTTACAGACCTAAAAATTGCCTGCATTAAAAAGACAAATCATTCCTTACATCACGTCATATTATTAGCAAAAACAATTGCATTTGCAATCTTCAAAAACAGTACGTTATTAGTCCCATAGCCGGTGACATCACTGTTTGACCGGCCTGCCCATTCATGAGCCGACGATAAAGAAAGCCATTCACGTGACGACCATTCATGCGGCCCACGATCGTGTCTTTTGACCTGTGAAATGCATTCTGTGCGTAGCTTGTTCTCGTGAATGGTAAATGTTTACTTATAGTTGACGGATGAATGGCCGTCAATGATGTTTGTTCAGTGTAAGTTTCAAATAGGCATCATTTGTGAAGGAAGTACAGTTATAATAGAACTAAAGATAAAATCAATCTAATTAAAATGTATCACTTTGTTTGTCGTATGATAATGAGCTATTTATAGCCTTATAGGATTCAATAGATATCTTTAATAAGATAAAATGGATATTCATGAAATTTAAAATTGTAAAAAGACTATAGATCATAATATGATACACAAGCAAAAGCTTGCAATTGAAAAGATAACATAATTATAAAATCCAGAAGAAAGTTAAGAAGCGTTGAAAACAACATCTGAATTGAATACAGCATCTCCCTACAAACATGAAATTGCGAAGTACCGTTTTCATCGCAACAACGCCGATAAACAGGCACTACATTTTCCATCAATCATTCCTCCAATCACACCGAATTATCCATACTCAAATCGCACGGCCGAGCGAGGAAATGGTTTCCACAAACTGGAGCGGTCGTGGGAACCGCGGACGCGCGTCTCTACAGCGATAACAATCGTATCTGTAACTGTGGCGATAAACGTTCGGAGCTATTGCCACTGTAATTGCTCATTATTTCGCGTATGGTGTAATCGACGGTAAAATTATGTAATTCTAATGTTCGCGAAGCATTGTTTTGAAATAATTATTATAAAATGACTAATGAGCGCTTTGTAATAACCGCAATTTTGCCCTTTATCTAATGTCTTGAGTAATTTTGCGTACACTCATTAGCCATATAAAAATAAACAAATATTTTGCAGCCTTGTTTTTGGTAATGTCTTTGAGTTCTGTAGCTTTTTCAGAAATTGTTCATTTTATATAATTGGAAATAACAATGCCATTATATAAATTTAAACATACACCACTTCAAATACAGATAAATCATGTAGCAAACATTCACATACCTACACCTACAGCGTACCATTTATAACGCTTACAAATACCACCGGCCCCAGCGCTGATCCCTGCATCACCACCTCGTACATTATCGCCACAATAAGAGCATAACGCGAGAGTTCAATAAGCCATTCTTAGTGAACACGACGCAAACGAACTGCACTCCTCGCCGATAGCATTCAAACGTCCAGCGACCATTTGGTGCACCTATTCAGAGTCTATTTGCGTCTATTGCTCGATAATGTCGGCCATAGAACGAAACATCATTTACTATCTGCCCAGAGATTTATAGTAACAAGGGACGTTAGGTTCTGCGCATGGGAGCTGCTGGTCAGTGGTAAATGGTATGAAATATTGCGACATGTTTGTGGAGGAATTGAAGATGAAGAATCTGGTACAAGTGCTAGAAAGGAACGCTTGCGTATTGTCAATTTATTTGATTATTATTATTATGCTTCGCTGGAAAATTAACAGTTGGTTTATGGATGACACGCACGCTTCACTTCTTAAAAAATTAATTGAAACATTAATAATTGGTAAACCAAATAAATAAATAAAATAATATCTATCTATTGGAAATCTAAGAATTAGATTTATTCGAATATTTATAGACTTTATGCAATTTAAAACTACATATATGTAATATGTAATATTCTTGTTCTCGAATCCTGTATCAAGACGCAATTAAGTGCACATAATTCAATTCATATACTATAATATTTTCTCGTGTGCAAAGTATCTAACGTTCATATTTATCGCATCCCACGGTCCCTTCGGGTATAAAATTTGCCCCTGTCTGTTTGCACGATCCACGCCGGTAGCGAGTGTACCTTTACCTTATAGCTTTATTTTATCAATATTTACACAGCACTTGGGCATGGAACAAGAAAAATACGCCACGTATTGTAAGAATTCAAGTAAATTATTACACTTGAGAGCTTATGTAACGAATATATTTTTCTGTTGAGTTTATTCAATACCCATTGCTCAAAAACTCCCAAGTCATTCCCTAGTCCCTACTCAATAATTGCTCTAATGGTATCGCATATAGCCATACATATTGCACGCCTCATAAGCGAAGCGTTGAGGTGGGTACTACTGTCACTTCGCGCAAAACATCTGATTTTTATGATTGGCGTGCATTCAATCCATTTTAATCCCATAAACTTTTGCAAAGTACATCGTAAAAATATGATTTTACTTAAGATTGCATAGGACTAGAAATCTCAAGTCTAGACGAGGGTGTCTAAAGCAATAAAGTTTCCCGACTCCGACGTAGCATTATTAATCTAACGAATTTATTACCGTACTTAAAATATCGCCGCAAAACAAATTCCCTTCTCATCACAACTGGGTACTTAACTCAATCATCTTCCATCAACATAACACATACCATATCTAATAAAAATTACAAAAAAGCACCAGACAAAAAACCGCACTGTCATCACACGTCCCTCGATTTGTTAATGTATCCTTAGCGACACGATGACCATTAATCAGCATCCCTTGCAATATGACCGCTTGCAACGATCAATAAAGCAGTTTGCTTGTAAAAATGCCTTGTAACCGTGTGCGTGCCTCTATTCGACATGTCAACTGTGGCGCCGGCCAATGTCGACGAAGGTCGCAGACGACATTCATTAAACTGTATTGCCAATACAAAAGGTTGACAACACCTCTATTTACGAACGAACCCAACAAAAATGCACGGGGAAGTGAACTTTGTAAGGCTACGCGAAAAAAATAAATAAGAAATAAACACGCTAAAATCGACTTGATAAATTGATCTCGATAGTTTCTTTCCGCCATAGCCTCGATAATAAAAAGTAATAAAAAATTGTCGCTGTTCGAATAAATAAATAAATGTAAACGGAATCATTTTATCTTGATTTCGTGTAACGTGCCTTGCAGTGTTTTTACATCACTCTCCGATGAAATTACAATACAGTTCAATCGGCGTTCCTAAATCACATCCAATACTTAACAAGCTTACTTTTTTACCTGAGTCCATCATTTACCACCTTATTTTACAAAAAAGTCAACCGTTCATTTGACAAGTCACATAGAACCGTGGGAAAGGTCCTCGCAAGTCAACCCTACAATTGCCCTGTGCTAGGCGCTTGCACCGCCCGCGGGTCGGACCGGCCACCTCGCGCTACCCGCGCTCCTTGCGATGCTAACAAGATGTTTACATCCGTTGCTAAGGGTTACACCTTCAATATTTAGACAGGTCATTGAATTCTCCTAGTTTACTCCTATATTGGATGGTATTTGTGAGAACGTCGCAACAATGACAGTACATATTGCATCACATACGATTCATGCCAAAAAAAATCTGCAACATTCCGTAGTAAATATTTAACTAGAATAATTATTTACAATATTTAATTTAGTCTTGAAATACTAGAGTAATTCAAATGTACTATATGAACATATTATAAAGTGATTGAATTGGTTAATAAAATAGAATGTAACCGATTATCTGATACAAGTTTATTCTCACGTTACACATTATGATGTAGCCATTATAAACTCTTCATCCCACCATAAACGGAGTCAAGAGGGTGCTCGAACGTATTGTTTGAAAATATGTTAAGAACGCTGTGTTTAAAGACGTATGAGGCAAATCGAACCAGTCAACGATGTCAAGGGGCCTCTCGGTATGAGGAATCGGCCTGAAGCACCCTCACTGCGTGTAAACAAAACGAGATCCGCACTTGAGGGTCATGGTGTTTCTTTTAACCCTCCATTATGAAGGAAAGATTATACTTTCCTGGAATATACACTACACTTGTGCTAGGTTGGATTTACATTACAGTAATGTTTAGAAACGTACGATTTCTAAATGAATAAGAGATGCCTTTAATAATATTTTTATTCCTTTCTTTTCTTAACTTGAATTATAACTTTTCAAAATAAATATTACAACACAATACTCCAACTAGAGCACACTTTTCTGGGCCACACAAAAGCTCGGTGTCAAAGCGATTGCAACAACACCACTATAGAGAAAATAGCCATCTAACATCTAAGGAAAGCAAAGAATGCAAACAACTCGAGTCCACCACTCGCAGGGTTGAAAGTCTCTAGTTTCGAAAGCACAGACGTCTAGATGGCGGGCGTGAGAAAGTGGTGAGTCGCAGCCCTATTGTTGACCTGTGGAGCGCACTCCGCCGCGGGCCAAGTGCGAATACATCGAGTTATGATTACCTTTGGTGATACGGAACTGGGCAGATTTAGATGGAAATTCTGGATATGGATGATATTAATACGGGTTGTAGCAAGAAGGAATATGATAAATCAGAAGGGTTTTATTGTAGTCTAGTTGAATTATTCATAAGCTCATTTATTTTACATTTCGTACATTTCTTTATTATTTAAGAAATTAACAAGTAAACAGATATAGACATACTTTTCTTATTCATAAAATCATCAAGTGATTCGTTGTGACTTGTTCGTCTTTATGATGCAGACATTGATATTATGTTTGAATCATGATTTTAACCCTATACAATTCGCTCCCTAAAACCAACTTCCACGCGTACTAGCTTGTCATTTCGTCCTTTCGCAGTACAGAGTATATATTTATTACATCAGCCAGATAGCAATAAACAAACCACATTAATCTCAGCCGCTGTCAACTGCTTTGTATATAATGTATATTATAAACCTACGCAGCGCAAAAATGGAGATCGTAATAAATACTAATCCGCATGCCGACATAATTAAGAGATTGCCATATGTCGATTGTTGTGAGATCTGTCAGTGTTGCCATTGTGACATTTTCGCGGATAGGGTTGCCAGATGTTTGAAATAATATTTTTATTGCTTTTGCTAATCTTGTTTTGAATGTTTCTATAGGATTGCCATATGCGGGTTATTAAGTGATATTTCGTTTACATTTAAATGGTTACGTTTACCAGATGTCTAAAATATACAAAAAAGCTTTTTTTAATTCAGATCCTTGTTAATTTTATTATTGAATCAAACGGTTGATAGCACTTTTGTAGCCATTCAAATTGAACATCAATCAATACAAATGATTTACTAAATAACGATTAGTGAAGTAACCTACTGGGATTACAGAATTTCAAGGCTATTTACACATTTTAAATTTTTAAGCTATTGCAGAGCTTCTATCACGGGCCTTAAGCGCGGGGACCGAATCCAGAAATTTAGTAACGAAAAACCTCACGCTTCCTACTCCGACGGGCGCGGAGGTGTGGCTTGAAGGCATAGCATGCAATAGCTTTACCAGTCAGTCCCCGAGTACCACACGTTTTTTTTTTATGTCTTCAGAATCAACCCTGTTCATTGGAAACCACTTACGCTAGTTATCTGGTATGCATTATGCATCACCATCACGGCTATTACATGTATTTATAAGCAATTATATAATAATCGTCGTCTTCTTTGTTACGATTTTTATATTCTAGAATAATCTATTACAAACTTATGAGTATGAGAGGAAAGATGGATGTATTGACGTCATCTATCACGCCTGATCCACCCGCGCAAATTTTTTATAAGTTTTTTTCTCTCTAAGTATTAACTCTTAGAATTAAAATACAATCAAAAATCATTATAATCCATTCAGACTTTCATATATTATGTGTTGTTATCAACTTACACATATAAATAGACTAGCTTACCGCCCGCGGCTTCGCCCGCTTTGTGTAAAACCTAATCACTACATAGTATAAAACAAAGTCGCTTTCCCTGTCCCTATGTCCCTATGTCCTTATGTCCCTATGTCCCTTTGTACGCTTAAATCTTTGAAACTACGCAACGGATTTTGATGCGGTTTTTTTTAATAGATAGAGTGATTCAAGAGGAAGGTTTATATGTATAATAACATCCATTAAATAGTGGAGAAGTACTGTTATTTTTGAGGTTTCTAATGTGATGTCGTAAAAAATTACATTTTTTCCGCTTACATTGCAAACGCAGGCTGAACCCTACGAGTTTTATGAAAATAATGTACTAACTATTATACACATTGAAAAGGTCTACAGAAAAGTCCGCGATGGTATATGTCTATCTCTTATGGATAACCCACAATAACTTTTTTTTGTCATTTACTTTTTACGACAAATAATGGCTAATTTTCGATGCGATTTTAACCAATACAGCATTAATCCTTAACCAATTAAATACCTTGAATACTTTGTTCATTTAATATAGATCTATATGGCCCTTTACACCGTATGATTTAAGTGAATATTTTCGAAGATATTACAGATTTAAAAATTGCGGGAAGTAGCGTTTGCGGCGGTACCGGCCGGCCGCCCGGCTATATATTTTATACCCGTACGAAGTCGGAGCGGGCCGCTATGTTTTTATATACAACGTTCACAGTTTTTCTGTAGTGTATTTAGTATCAGCATTGCACCCGTGCGAAGCCGGGGCGGGTCGCTAGTAAATTATATACTAAAACCTTCCTCTTGAATCACTCGTTCTATTAAAAAAAACCGCATCAAAATCCGTTGCGTAGTTTTAAAGATTTAAGCATACATAGGGACAGAGAAAGCGACTTTTTTTATACTATGTACTGATTTAAAAATTAAAAGACAGAAAAAACTAAGAAGTTTGATGAACTTTGGCCTACAGGTTGTTTATAACCTGGATTCATTCATACCTAGCTTTAGCCAGGTGCCCACCTGTACCGGAATTCGTAACTAATTTAGTAGATTGTTTATCCATAATAAACAATCACGAATTACTCATCAACTACTTCAAAAATAATAGGCTTATTTTTATGTTAGCTCAATTGGATAAAGCACATAATATTAATAATGTTCATTGATCTATCCATACTAATATTATAAATGCGAAAGTAACTCTGTCTGTCTGTCTGTTACTCAATCACGCCTTAACTACTGAACCAATTTGCATGAAATTTGGTATAGAGATATTTTGATATCCGAGAAAGGACATAGGCTACTTTTTATCCCGGGAAATGGGATAGGTTTTATCCCGGAAATCCCACGGGAACGGAAACTATGCGGGTTTTTCTTTGACTGCGCGGGCGAAGCTGCGGGTGGAAAGCTAGTATACTCATAAACTTCCATATTTATAATACCTACTTTATAATAATCTGCTAAGCCAATGTCGAGCTTAAACTGTAAATAATCCGACTATGTATAAGTACAGTACTATATACCCACATAAGTACATATAACCACATATAGAAGATTTGTGATTATAAAAAACCAACAACATAATTTTATATTATCAAAGTTGCATAATGTTATATGTAATTTATGCTATGTTACGTTTATGTAAGTGTTTATTTATTTATGCATTTAAATTGCGATATATTGGCGCCAAGCCAGAGTTGCGGATAAAATGTGGTATTGACTAATGTGCTCGCGGCTTATGATTCATTATATGCAATAACGTATAATACGCTAAAATCTGATGAATAGTCTGTGTGATTGTTGTTGATAGCGTATGATTAATATTTAATATAAAACGTTTGTTTATAAATTTCATATTTTTAGAAAAATGTATATAATTTAGAATGAACAAACTTACTAATAAATTATTTATGCTGGTAACTTGAGCAAAGCATCTTGTGAAGCAAGTATTCTATTCCAATGTACAATTTAACTTCCCGGAATACAACAAAAATATATAGAAAATTAAAACTTTTACAGCCGTACAAATAAAAACTTGCTTATTCAAACCTTATGCAATGCATAGATATGATAAGAATAAATAAAGAATAAGGATGTCATAATTTCTTACAAATAAATTTGGAATAACGTCGATGTAACTATGCTCACGCTATGCAATAGGCGCGAAGCGGCAACGTAGCAATTCATTCACAAAATTATGAAAAACATTGAAATTGTCTACGGTTAAGCCTTGGTGCTGTCATTTTGCTGACGCTCGTTTGACTTCGTCGAATTTGTTGTGAAGTTTCATCATACGATGTTCTGTTTATTTATTTTTTAAATATTTATTGGAAATAATTTAAATATATCATTAAATATGCAAGCAAATGATAGATAACGCTATCCAATATCTGGAGAACAGAAGATAAACCCACCTTGAGATAGAGAGTTGCCAAATAACTGGTACTCAAAACATACAACTCCAGGCTTAGAAGATTTATATTTTCAACGAAAGTGTATATTATCGTGATAAGTTTCGAAATAAGTTTTATGTATGTATGGTTTGGCGCATGTTGTAAATAAATAAATATCAAAAGGATTTTTCATAATTTCGTATATTTTGACATTTCATACAAAATTTTCCATTTCAATAGGTACGTAATGAAATTATTAATTTGCTCAACTTTTTCTACTTCTCGTATTACTCTCATTGCTATTATCTCAAATTTAGATTGAAAATTGCTTCTAAAACTTGTAAAACACAGCACAATGTACTAAAAGATATGTTATAACTCGGTTATGTCAGACTTATACTAGGGTGGTAGCCGTAATAAGGACGGAATAGCATTAGTATGAATACTTATTACGAAGTTATACTAGGTTACATTTATTTCGTGTTTATTTGTATGATTTTTCCTTATTCTTAGTTTATTCTTTGCATAAAATGTTATAACTCGTTTATTTGTACGGCTGTTAGAATAATAACCACAAATAAACTTCTACCCCTTGGTATATGTACTCGCTTCGGCAGTACATATACTACTACTAATTAAAAGTTCTATCGAACACGGAAAGCAAACGAAGAAAAGAATCACGGCAGCTACGATGCCTTGTTCACATTGTCGTAGGTTGGGTAGATACCCAACCTACGACATTACATAATTATTACCTACATACCTTCCTCGATCCTTCAGTAAACAGTCCACTTTTATATCAATTAAAGTCGAAAAGGATTTTTCGCGTAATTGCGTCAATACATCAGCGCCTCGAGACAATGTTACACGCGTGAACTTTTTAAATGGCTCCCGTTTCGCCTATTTTGGCGTCGGATCCGTGTCGTCGGAACGATAAATCGTCGCGCCGTCGCACCCCGGTCGTATGGAAATGTCTTAATGATACAGTGTGATGTATGTGCGTGTGCGTCGATCATAAATCGGTCGTGTTTAATTGATGGTTGGTGGAAATCATTTTTGTCGTGTGTCGCTTCATTTGTATCTTTTGTAATGAAGTTATAGGTACATATAAAATATTAAATAATTATTTAATTTTGAGATATCATTTAAAATTTGGCAATGTTAGCGACAGAGTAGGCAACGTTACTTGTAAATAAGTTTTATAGCGAACGAATAAATCAAGGGCCATTTTAATTTCGGTTTTGCGTTACTAAAATAAAGCGGTTGTGATTTATGTTTTTTAAAAACTGAACTGTCAAAGTGACATATTGACATTACACGCATACGAATACATCAAAATGTATACGAGTCATATTGTAGATAGTCAGCTTTATTTTGTCCACGATTTTACTTTTATTTCGAAACTCATTTTACATTTTTATCTTTAGTTTTCAATTAACGATAAGTACAAAGTTTTACTTGAATTATCTACAATGTATCATGCAAAATATACGAGGAAAAGGAAATACATACATCCTCAACCAAAAGCGCATATACCTATAATAACAGTATAACCATAATCCAATCCAACCTACAGAGTACAAATACAAATCAAAATCAACAACAAGCTCGCGTACGAATCTCTAATTCCACCAGCGATCACTATCGATCCGTGATAAGTAGCGATAGCCGATTTATAGCTCTCTAACTCAACCATTTGTCACTTTTTGTTTGATAAGCCGTTCTTCACTCATGACGCGAGCCTGCGTCGCGCCGGCGCCTGCGCACCTCATACAATATTTATGATGGACCGACGCCGATTATTATTAATTAAACACGTTCAGCACAAAAAGGCACACTTGGCGTTAGACAAATAGAATCTATTGATCTTAATCGTGTGTGGATTTGCATTCGTTTACTATGCGTGCGCGACGTTGCAACTGAGTGGCGTGTGGAGTTAGTTAAAACACTTCAACTGTATAGCGTTTGAAGCGAAGAAGAAAGCGTTTTGCTTTTCAACTGTAAAGTAGGTACAAATCAGTTAAATATCTGTTTAAGCGTAGTTTTCAGATAGGTATGTCGAACTTGAACATTCACAGTTCATAGTCAAACGAACATTGTTATTGAGATTAATCATTTCCGAAAATCGTATCTATTTCTGGTAATAACTGTGATTCACTCTGTAGATTACGATTCATAATATGATAACTTATAAACGAATGTGGATACTTGCATATAAGTATAATTAGCGGACAATTCTTATGTAGATGATGTTACAAGAACAGAAGAACAGAAACAACTAAACGTATATGTACCAGTTCATCACGTATGTCATAAAAGATCCATATCAGTGCAAACGAATGCCAGGCGGGCATAGTTAAGGGCTAAGGTACAGATTACTAAATACTAATATTTACAAAAAATTGTCACTACGCTACGTAAGCTAAGGCTACAAACATAGAGATGCGCTTGCGCAGATTGTTTGCGGGAAAGTGGACGCGGCCATTAGACGGAACCCGGTTAAAGGGATGCGCACGGTTCATGGCTCCTGTCGATACTTTTACTACTAATTTAACGATAACGTAGGTATTATAAAGTCGCTATTGTGGTGTTTATTATCCGAAAGGAGAGGGTGCTGGTGAATAGATCAAGGTATCAGTGGATCTTAAGTTAATTCCTAATATATTCCAATATAACTCATAACAAGTAAATACATTATAAAAGTTCGAGATAAGCCAGAACAGAATAGCTAAGTACATAAAATTGAATACACTTTGCGTTGGATGCACTTCTAACAATATTAACACAAAACACAAAACAAAACTAAAACAAATCAATTTTTTATAGCATTATTATCGACAATGAAGCGCAACACTACACCTAATTACCGTAAGGGCATCGTATAGTTTAAGTGACGGCCACAAAAAGATGTCTCACGCGAGTGGGACACGGCTAATGGTCATCTAATGAGAACAGTGACGATTGCACGTAGAACATCACTATCATAGGATGACCCGACTTGTGTAATGTTAAGTATTGTAGGATAGATTCTTTTGCTAGGTTTCAGGTTGACTGAAGAGATTGCTGTGTAATAATAAAATAAAAAAAATAATACACACACTTGTGCAAATTGTGGCAATTGCTATAATTTTGGCCTTCCCCTGCAGCTCAAACCGTCTCTACAACATCCAAAAACAACAAAGATACCTACTATAGCAAGCATTTCGGCAATGAAAGCGAACATATTTTTCAGTTTACCACGAGCTCTCTACACATCCATCATCTTAACAACTTCCAACCCAGTTTGCAATAACATTCGTTTAGTTACACCCAAACAATTGCAAACTACGCCGCCGTTGCATTTCAATAACATTTCCAATCGATTTATGGCAACAATCGATACGTATCGAGTTATCGAATAAGGGCGGGTGAAATCGAACCAGTATTTCAGTACGTCAAAACACCGTGTAAATTGGTCGAATCGAATATAAACGTCAACGTGTATCGATTCCTTGGCAAACATTTAACTCTCTCGATTCTGGTTTACCGTTTTGGTGACTGGCTTCTGATATTATTGTATTAGAGCTATTACGCACTGTCGACCAGTCGCCGGCGACTCAGTCTCTCGGCGACCAAAACAGAGAAACTAGGGGCAGGAAACCAAGCCGAGCGACAGTAATAAGTACATTCGAGCAGAATCCTCGGTCCCTACAAGAGTCACTACGACAGTTGCTTGCAGTGCGAACGCTCCCATTTGAAGCCGTGCTTCTATTGGTCGCCGGCGACCGCCAGTCGCCTGTGCGTCGCCACAACGCGGCGAGTCGCCGAGTCACCTGGACGACTGACGACTAAGTGCGCAAGCCCCTATTTAAACTATAGTAAGTCACAGTCGCCGGCGACTGAGTCGCCAGCGACTGAGTCGCCAGCGACTGGTCGACAGTGCGTAATAGCTCTTATTGCCGCTGATATCGCTGCGACGTTATCACGACTGGAGATTAGATAAATCGAAATCTATATGCTCTAGTTGTAGATAGATTATTCTTAAATAAAACAAAAACCATAAATGTTGATTGATTAAACTTGATAAACTTTAGTATATTAGGATAAGCAAAGTCGCGTACAGTCATGACTCATGATACATCTACCTTCTATATTTCTCTGGGTTCCAACTCACAATCGCATCGCAGAAACGAAAGAGATCATACACCAATACTTACACCCACACTTTACAACAATACAAATCTACCAAACCGCTTCATGCACATCGAGCCTAACGGAACACCGGCGTGGTTTAAACTCATCAAAAGCACCGCTGAGCATCTGGCGTTTTTCGTAAGTAAGCGTCCGGAACGAGCGTGAACCCCGCGACCGGAGGGGTCAACGTACGGACGGATATCGTTTCAGAAAAAAAACGCTATCCAATTTCATATTTGCCATCGACCCGTGAAATGATAGTTGACGAAATGACGAGGCCCTAGATTAAGGTTCGCGATCAATGGACCAATTTAAAGTAGACAGCTGGCAGCTGAAATTTAACTGTGCCTGTTTTGATTTTTCTGTATTTAAAAGCAGTAATGGCAAAGTTCTCTACGATCACGGCTCATAAAAGCTCTCAATACAGGAACTTTGAACTCTCTATATTGTCCGTCTTTTCCGTTCTTACATTATAACTGTCCACAACTCCAAATTTATGACAGAAGAAATTTTCTGAAATAAAACGCGACCAATTAATCAAAAATTAATTGCTCATGCTGCAGGCCTGCAGCCTCTTACTGTTCTAGGAAATAAACAAACACCACTATAATAATTACACGATATGCAATTCCGATGAACATTTTAAGACCGCAAGTAATAAACGGAGGCTTTCATTACATTTCTGGAATGTTGTTTTATTTTCTTGTAGCGTCACATCTCGGGACAACAATGTTGTTTACAACCAGGTAATATCCCATCTTTCGCCATTCTCGAGTATAAAAACCGAGTAATAACTTAACTAAAGAGGGAGAAAAAACGAAAATTTCTTCAGGGAAGAAATAGTTGTCATAATTATATTGCTTATTTGTGCAATACACCTACGAATTTAGTTTCATTTGATTGAATTGAAACAGATACAATAGGTACCTACTTTCTTCACAGGTTTCAAGGCAAATTATCGACTCTTTTTCTACATATTTCATAGGGGAAAGGAAATAAAGCTGTTAGTGAGATAGCGTTCTAATCAATGCACAAACCAAAGGTTACTAAACTATCCATTACATACAATGTATCATGATACAATGGTTAACGAATAACCCTTGCTCAATCCACAATTGAAAGGTCCCAGCTGCCGCGCTGCATATTTCCTTCAGTTTTTCACCCGCGCACAATCAAGACAATACTTTGTCTCATACGTAGAATGCAATCAGCAATCATGTGAGCGGATATGCCTCGTGGGTGTTTCGCGAATCGCATCAAAGGCTCGCCGACGGACACACGGCGCGCAAACGTTGCGTGAGTGCATGCGAGATGGCGAGATATGCCGAAATTGGGTGGCCAAAGAAAATATTAGGCTGGGGGCGTACGGAGCGATAGCTATCCAAATTAATGTTACTGCTCCTTTGGATTGGAAGAGATAGATGACAAAAGATTTCAAAGAACTAGCTAATACGAATGTATTAGAGACCAAAAGACTTTCTTTTTCAACCGCATCGTAGATTCTTGGAACATATTCCTATATACCAAAAACGTCATGTTTTCTTTAACTTTAGGTACTTATTTGAAATGACGTCTATCTATGGTCTCATTTTTTCCGTTTACGCACATTTAAAACTGAAAATTCCTCAAAGGAACATTAAAAATCGGGAAAACTAACTTGCAATCCACAGCCGTCAGATTAACTTCCTTCCCGACATTACTACATCCAATATATACTCTTTTTTGCCAGTCACTCCGTACGTTAACATCGTGTTGACCATTTAACACGCAGATAACAATTCTCCATGACCAAATCTGTAATACGAGCCGTGTGAGAGGCACCGCTTTTTGCCTTTCATCTTTCGCCGAAAACGGGATATCATGTTATTGATGTATCCTACTATGCAGATCATTTTTAAACGGTTTGTTGGTTTGAGCAAAGAGAACATTATTATGTAACATTATGTATGTTAACATTACCTTATTTTTTAAGCTTTCTTTTAATTGTTAATGCCTAGTAATTGTTATGGAAGAGAAGCGCCTTCTAACACAAGTGAAATTTATCACTTAAATGAAGGCACTTACCTCCAACCCAATATGAAAACCTGTTTAAAAGAAATAAACAACAATTTATTTATTTATTTATTATTGCTTACATAAGATGTACAAAAATTAACTAATGCAGCATTACGCATTTGCTTAGCTTACCTTGTATTATTATCAATAAGCTTTATCTAAGAGCTAGCGCGCACGAGCAACTTTGTCTCCGCAACTATTTTGTCTCCGCAACTATTTTGTCTCTCCACCCATGGGCTAGTATGAAAGTGCGCGCACGTAGCCACGCAACTCCCCATACAAATTGATGGGAGAGACAAAATAGTTGCGGAGACAAAGTTGCTCGTGCGCGCTAGCTCTAAGAAGTACCTACTTACGTCATGTTCTTAAGCAAATTTTGAGTTTTTTTATTTACGTGCTTAGTTCAGTAATTATTAACGTAACTGATACATGCAATAGTCTTACTTATATAATAACAACATTATGATATAGATTAAAATCAAAACAATTATTGAGCCGCAATTAGAATCAATCATGTCCGACCCAAAGGTACAAATTAAGCCATTATTATTTATTATCAATTTGCAAGGGCCTGCGGTTTATTGTTTATGCGGACCAGGAAAAGCGGAATCACCTTGAGTCGAATGCAGTGATAATGAACTTAATTAAAACGTACATACAAACATTTAAACGTACTTGTAATTAATTAAAGATATATACGGACAGATTTAACGAGAACATGTTTAATTTGCTGCATGATCGTGCGTTGTATAAATAAATTTTTATTAAAATATCACATGAACAACAACTCATTATAATGTTTTTTTCGTTTCATTTACTGTGTGTGACTACATATTTATAATTAAATGAATCTTCTAGACTTGACCTAGTGGTTGTGGAAATTAGACCTTTTTATTCTAAATACCATAACCTGTGTCTTCTGTATGTACCTATAGGTAGAATGGTACATTCTGCAACTGCATGAATTAAAAAAAAACAATTATTTAAATAGTTTTTCATGAAAACATAATTTCCTGTGAAAACGAAAAATAGAAAAGAAGACAACCTGCAGCATACTTAACTTCAAACATTAACGATTTTAATTAAATATTTGATATCAATACTGATACATATATATTAAATAACTCTAGCTCAATTGAACACAATAAACATTCCGGAACTACCTAATCTATCAGTTATCCGGCTGTTTACGATATCAAAAATCGTGTCACAACAGACCGCGCATTACTCTATCGACCCGAATAAAAAAACCGGTTCAAAAACCGTTAAAATTGCCCGATAAATAACCGACTCCCTGAAAAAGTGACGGGCCAAACGCCGACCAATATCCACCCACGAATACACGATATAACTACACTAATAAAACAAAATATACGAGATAAAAGCCATTCAGAGAATGTCCAAGCAATGACCGCCCGTGGTTTTTGATAATTTCATAGAAAATCTCTTTTCATAATAAATAGGCTAACTTAATGTGGGTTGGACACGGAATCTTCGGAGTCGCGTGGAATGCTTTTTTTATTATGCTCGTAATAAATTACGAAATGAAGTTTAATCACGCACAAATGCTCGTCCCCTTAATTTTGAGGCTGCGAGACTCTGGTCTTTTTTTAAATGCTAATTAGCAGGAAGAATTAAATCGGGTAGCGGGATCCTATTACTGAAAACCTTTATCATAATAATTTTTAATGACTTCACGTTTTTTATTTAGTAAGAATACTCGACATTTTGTTCTTTAATTAGACCTTTGCATAGACTTTAAAGAATCTATAAAACTATATTAACCTATTGACACCATCTCAGTAAGAACTCCGCATAAATAAACAAGTAGCTACCGCACATTCCCGAGTTCAATCAAAACGTCCATCATTATCTACTAACACGTATTACTAAAACGTCGTTTAACCGCATCACCGTTTAACAGTTTAACACCAGTTTAACCTTCGCATTTCAATTGGATGACGATAAATCACGCTAGAAAGCTTGTAACTCGATACATGTAGGTTTTGCTTGACACTAATCGCCAAAACGACGTTAGAAACGAACTTATTAGGCGAGAAGCCGACGAAATGTCGCTTGAATTAAAAGTTCGTAATCCGATCCATCGTTTCTTTGTATCGATTATTTATTATATGAAACAAAATAGGTATATTAGATATGGATTAGTGAATAACGATCAACCTACGCTTTGTATTGTACGAGTATTCTTGGAAAATCGTATTTAAGACTAGACACAAGGAAATTCATCTTAATAGATATTTAAAGATTAACATCAAGCATTTGTATAATCTGTATTACTGAATTAAGCACAGATATTAAAATTTATCATATAATACGTAGGTACAGCCTTCAGCGTCACAAGTCCTTCCTGTGGACAGATATAGATCTTTTAAAATACACCCAGTCCCTTTAACATTTAGCTACGCGGCATCCTCAATATCATACCATTTTAAACGTCGATATAACAAATCTACACATCTCTAGCTCCAGTTACAAGGATGCTCCTTTATATAACATAACATGTAGCCGCGACCGCAGGCTCCGTTCTCATGTATCTTGCGTTCAGGTAGCCCGCGCGTGTCTTCGCTGACATTACACGAGCTACGGTTATTCAGTTACCTACTGAATAAGGCCTTTTGCATACTACTGGTTACTATTATAATAACATAATATTTAATTATATTTAAGAAATTAAGTGGCTTTTAACAAGATTACTAATTTTCTCAGTTTATTCACAGTTCCGATACATTTTACCGTCTCCTTTCTTAAACAATTAACTTTAATAAACAATACGTCGTAATAGGTATGTTTAGCAGTATCCAAAAAGCATTCATCATCCTATGTCAAACCAACAAATTTACAACTTTTGTACAAAAGGCTGCCTTTACTTACTTTTTTCCTGAAATAATCCACGGAGTTGGTCAGTGCGCAATCGACCTAACCACTAAACTTTTCCTGCAAGCTCACGGGAATCTCCAAGGTAATAGATATATATAGGTACATACTAATAGATATAATAGGTAGCTGTACATACATGATACACTACAAGGCTACTACCGACTACGTGTAACCGTAATGCGTTCCCGAGTGAATTCCCTCGCGATCGCCACTTCCGCTATACGAAATTAATTTTATACTTGTTCTAATTGCTCTTACCTAGCTGTGGTGTAAGATTGCTCGTTTAATATAGTTTATTGCAATTGGAGGCTGTTTCACGTGCATACATATCTCATGGGGACCCCTGCGGGTGTTAAATGTGATAATTTCATTTAAATTTGTCCACTCTAAGGTCAAGAGGGTGTGGTAGACGATATCTTTTTTTATTCGTTAAGTTCATAATATATCTAAGCAATTATAAAATATATTATTTTGAATTTACATTATTTATAACTGGTCCACAGTAGTAGGCCGTATGCATGCTTAAAATTGTGGTGGAATGTGAAGGGTACATATCTCTTTTGTTATTATTAAAGCTTCACACCAATTTCCGAACAGAGGTTAGCTGCTATAATAATCGCCTAGAATTATCATAGAGAATTCAAATAAATTCACAAACAAATGGCAAAAACAGCAACCACAGCGCTTGCACAGCCGCCCTGTCGCATACCGTTAGAGAAATTTAACGGTCAATAATCACCTTTACATCTCATAGAATAATGTTTAAAATTGCCTCAATAAATTTCCCCGTTGCCTATATCCTGATAACTGTACATGTAGATAAAATTAAACCCTAATTCGATGCTCATTGAGTTCAATTCAGTTTGTCACAATTCGCTTCCCAGACGAACTGTACAGAGGCTCTTTCGCACCTCATAAGAATTAATGTTTATTGTATCGAAAGGGATTAAATGGTTGGAAAGTGATTTTGACACGATAAATGCATTAGGAGTACAATAGAATATTGTGATTGTGACAAAACATTTCATTCGTATTATATTGAATGGGGAAATAACCATTAGGTTGGGATTTTCACTTTGATAATGTCAAAACTGTCTGTCCCGTAATGGCGGTCGCTGCGACTCTAACGCCGTATAATTATCGAATGCTTCTTGAATTGTACGTGGAAAAGCTACTTACAGCGAGCCAATAAAACTGTATTTCTATGAATAAGTTTATTATTATTACAAACTTATGTTATATTAATGAAGCGATAGACGTTTGGAATATTATAGGAGTTTTACGTTATTCTGTCTGTATGAATGTTTACAAAATTCTCATCGTAAATCCATTCATTGGTCTCCAGGGAAATTTGAAAGTCGTATAAGAGCTAGCGCGCACGAGCAACTTTGTCTCCGCAACTATTTTGTCTCTCCCATCAATTTGTATGGGGAGTTGCGTCACTACGTGCGCGCACTTTCATACTAGCCCATAGGTGGGAGAGACAAAATAGTTGCGGAGACAAAATAGTTGCGGAGACAAAGTTGCTCGTGCGCGCACTGTCTTAGTTAAAGCGTCCGCCAATATAATTTTAATTTTTAATGAAAAGAAGACGTACCTACCTACCTATATTATACTATATTTTTACGATTCCTTCTTTTTGTCTACCTTTGACGTTTTTAGTTTCTGTTTTATTAAATAATTTTCTTTATCGAATTGCAAACGAAGACACGAGGAGAAAACTATATCATTGTTACATAAACAGGTACATAATAAATATATCCTCATTTCTAATCGAATACAATATAATACTTGCTATTTCTGTGAAATTTTTTATATTTAAAACATCAATCACGCGATATGATATATTTACAGTTACATAAAAGTTATTTTAGACAAATAATCGTTTTGTATCGCATGATAAGCACGCAATAAAACTATTGCATTTAAACGTCGATATCTATTAATATTATTATTGTATATAAATTTATAAAGAATAGAAAAAATCGATCACGAGGCAGGATTCGAACCCGCGTCTTTCACGCCAATCCGGGGTGGACACCTGACCAATTTGGCTACCCGTGATCCCGCCAGAGCAATCGCATTTATTAGTTTTATATGTCTAAGGCTAATAGACTAGAGTAGATAATTTTTGAAACAAAAAAAAATCGCAGTCGGATGAAACCCATTACAAAAGGAGGGGAATATGATGAAAATAAAAGGAAAAATAAATTACGGTCAATCCGAGTTCGGGAAGTGGGAGGGGGGAGCTTTTAAGAGAAAAAAATGGTTTCTCTCGATTTCCGACAAAACTACAAGTCCTACGGAAAAAAGTTCAATGGCAAAGTTGTAGGTAATTAAAAGTTCTACAATTTTTGTATTCACAATTTTTTACTTAGTTTCTCGTAGGAATCTAGAACCATCGACGAAGCTTTACTATTGCAATTTATATTATAGGCTAAAAATGCATATTAAAACTGCAGGATTTAACAATTTTCACATAATCCATCGCAAACATGTTAAGAGGATTAAAAACCACATCATCTACTCGTACATACATATATCCATCAATTAAAAACTCTGCATACACAACTACGTACCTTAATCCTGAGTCCTGACAACCTAACACAATACAAAACGCACCTTAACACAACTTTATAAAGCACAAAATTGCTTGCACGCATAACCGCGTCGATAGACCGAGAGACGCAGTAGTTTTTCGATGCATCACATTAACAAATTCCGAGTAATTAATACGCGAGTCGCATAAGAAGCGATATAATTAATTTTAACGCATAGCAATTATACGCAGGTGTAGCTGCAGTGGTCGGTAAACGCTTTCGTTTGATGTCACGATCCGGTACGGCGCAGGAATTCCATATAATACCGGTCAAATGTATGAAAAAGTGTACTAATTCGTTGATCTGTTGATTGTAATGGCACTAAAGATATGTATGAAGTATTTATTGGTGATAGGCTAAAAAAATGTTCTTTCTCATTCGTTAATTACTCACTAAGTATTTATAATTAGTAAATACACATATTATACATTTGGTTTGTTAAACCTTATGTTGTTTGTATAAAATACAATTTTAGTATTACTCACATCTATGATACAATCGGATATGTCTCTTCAATACGCTTAAGGGTCTTACCTGAAACAAAAAAAAAAAACAAAACAATGTTAATTCAGTCGAATATTAGACATCTTATGGGATAATCTCCTGTACTTTTATTTGACTAAAGTCCTTAACCAATTTAATAAAATTTTCTAGGCATATGTATCATACTAGGTTATGAAATTTATCAATTAATTAACCGACTTCAAAAAAAAGGAGGAGGTTATCAATTCGGCCGGTATGTTTTTTTTTATGTATGTACACCGATTACTCCGAGGTATCTGAACCTATTTACGTGATTCTTTTTTTGTTCGATGCGGGATGGTGTCGAATTGGTCCCATAAAAATTTAATTCGGATAGGCCCAGTAGTTTTTATTTTATGAGCATTTTTGTCTGTATTTCTAAATGTTGCAAGTGCAAGTTTGAAGTCGGTTATTTTTAACGCAGTTATCACTTGTTTTGTCCATAATCGAACCAATTTTCGAATTAACCCCTCAAAAACGAGACAACCTCCCAAACTATATCGTTACTTAAAACCGTATTTTTAAATCCTCCACAGACATCAGACAAATATCTTCGTCTGCAATCACATAAAATATGGCCATCGCATCGTATGTTATTCGTATCAAATAGCCAAAGTTTCGAGCAAGGATATTATATACGTACGAGGCAGTTAAACTATTTGCCAAATTTGAAGCGATAAGACAAAATGGCTGGCTGGTCGCCAAATACTCTGTAGACAGAGTGATATGAGTTACTTTAAAGTTTTAAGAACTTCAAATAATCCATACTAATATTATAAATGCGAAAGTAACTCTGTCTGTCTGTCTCTTACTCAATCACGCCTTAACTACTGAACCAATTTGCATGAAATATGGTATAGAGATATTTTGATACCCGAGAAAGGACATAGGCTACTTTTTACCCCGGGACATAGGATAGGTTTTATCCCGGAAATCCCACGGGAACGGGAACTATGCGGGTTTTTCTTTGACTGCGCGGGCGATGCCGCGGGTGGAAAGCTAGTATTTAATATATCGGTATTAGTCTTGACTTATAATGTGAGACGAGTACATTATAATTCAATTTATTTTACGGCTTATGAATTCTATCTTATTATTTTGTAAGTCAGGTTTTCAATACATATTCTAAATTCATCCTGTAATCCTAAATTAATTATTCATCACATATTATTTTTGTTATTTGTAACCAGAACGATTAACAAATAACATGTTGTTACAATCTCGGGAACTACAGGTCCGATTTGAAAAATTATTTCGGTGTTAGATAGCCCATTTATCGAGGAAGGCTATAGGCTATATATCATCACGCTACGACCAACAGGCGTGGAGCCACGGGGGTGAAACCGCGCGGAGCAGCTAGTATTTTATAAATCTTCTTATATATAAAAATGAATCGCAAAATGTGTTGGTAAGCGCATAACTCGAGAACGGCTGAACCGATTTCGATAATTCTTTTTTTATTACATTCCTTGAAGTACGAGGATGGTTCTTATGTAGAGAAAACGTAAACATGTACCACGGGCGAAGCCGGGGTGGACCGCTAGTATTTTATAAATTAAAGTATTCTGAAACATAGAAATAATCCTTTCAGCAGGTGTCGTATCCTAAACAGCGGTACCAACTCAATAACAGTCATTTCCTACATCTCTAAAGATGTTAATCAACAACATCTTGACAATTGTCAATACAAGTTATCATAAACAAAAGCAATAACAATAGAATTAACATATAAACATTCCGCTTTAGCTATTTATATGAAGACAAAGGCACGAAACGGAACTGAACCAACTGCCCGCTTACTCAACTTGGCAAGGATTACTAACAAATAACAATATTCTTATATTGTGGTCATTATACATATGTATCTTTAATATATACATGTAACCAGGAAGCTTGATATTGTTATGTGAAAATATAATTTCAAAGACAAATAGGTATTTGCATGGGCGTAGCCACGGTGGGGCAGGGTGGGGCACCTGCCCCACCCTGGCTCTGATCTGGAAGGTATCTAACCAAATCTAAAAAAACGTAATTATCTAGGTACTGACTACAAAACTTAATATCCGTTAAAAAATTCTCACTCGAAAGTTGTCAGTCGACACAAAAAAAAATGCTATCTAAACAAAAAGTTTGCGCTTCTATGTTACATGATTTAAACCACTTTTGGTGCCAGAAAAAGTAGTGTAGTACTGTTACCCATTCAAAGCTGTTTTAATTTAGCCAAATTCGCACTAAATTTCCCATCCAATTTCACTTTTGTTTTAGGATAAGTTACTGACCATAAAAGCACAAAATGCTGACAGATCCAGGTGGAGCTACGTTCGCAATCTTACATAAAAGTTTTTGGCCGATATCTCGGAAACTATCCATTAAATATTGGGAATTTTTTGTAGGTAGTAAAATTTTACACCTTTTATACTTTGTAAACTTTATGTAAAACTTTCCGTTTACGATTTATGGCCTATTTAATGAGCCGGTTAATCATCTTTGGCAAGTAACTCTTTAAATATTGGATTTATCAATGAAATGCAAAGGCATTAATATATTATACATATGCATTATCTATTTATTAAGATTATTTTATTTGAAACTTTTTTTTCTAATCCTTTTTGAGTTATTTAACGTTTGGCAATAAATAGTAAATTTCAAGGTACCTATGTATGTTTCGTAAGTATATATTTCGTATATATTCTAAATAATATTGAGTAGTTATTTTATATTCGGATGCAAGAATAAAGGAAAATATTTTAAAAAATGTATTAAAAATTTTGTATAAGTAAAAAAAAAAATCAAAAATTTTGCCGTTTCGGAAACGGTGAAAATCCACTTGCATTGGAAATTTCTTCTTCGTTTTTATTACATCCGTAAAAAAGCTTTTGGCCTGCCACGTCACCCGCCGAGCCTCAGCATTTCTACATTATACGTGGAACAACTCAAAAAATATAGGCACTAGAAAAAAATTTCAAACAAAACTTGTAGAGAATAAAGTGTTAAGTGACCTAAAAACTATGTACATACATGCATTTTATTCATTAATCCAATATTTTAACGATCGACCGGTTCATCAAATAGGCCATAAACCGTAAATAGTAAGTTTTACAAAAAAATTTACATGGTATAAAATATGCGAAATTTTACTTTCTACAAAAAAGTCTAAGCAACTTTTGCCCTAAAGTGGATGGTTTTCGAGATATCGGTCAAAAACTATAAGATTGCGAGCAAAGCTCCACCTGGATCTGTCTGCATTTTGTGTTTTTATGGTCAATAAGTGACCATTAACCTAAAACAAACATGAAATCGGAAGTGCAAGGTTTTGCTTTATTTACTGAGTTATTTAAAATTGTTTATTTTTCTATTTACATAGACCTATATTTTATGGTAACAAGGAATCATATTATTGTATTAGATAAACTATATAATATAGGGATGAAATTTGCAACATAAACGGCTGTAGGTATCTTTTGTTTGTTTTGATTTATTCATTATTATTGCAGCTTGATACCGCCACGTGTTCTTGAAAAAAAAGGTATTTTTAGACAGACAGACGCACAACAAAGCCTGCCTGTCGGTTTGTCTGTCAACACACTTTTTCTCAGGAACGCGTAGAGTTATAAAACTGAAATTTATATCGAATACTCAAGTCTACGGTCTCTTAAAGCTGTGAAAAAATCAAACTTATAAGCCAACGCAATCAAAAGATAAAATTATGCTGCAAATTATCGCAAATTTCGACATTCGCAAGGGAATCAAAACCTACATTGTACCTACTTCCCGTGAACACAGAGTCTTGAAATTTGGTTAAAAGCAATGTCTTATAGCACAGATAAAGGAAAAATTGCTAAAACATACATTTTAGAGTTACAACATAATAAAAAGTAGGTTTATTCGGAGCCCTCGGTGCGCGACTCCAACTCGCACTTGGCCGGTTTTTTTTTTTGCCCCACCCTGTGCCCATGGCTAGCTACGCCCATGGGTATTTGAATAAAATGCTAACCTCTGCCTGTTACTTTGACCACATAGAAAGCAGAGACGTAAGCTGCTGGGTGTAGGTAAACTATACTATAACTAGCAAACCCGACGAACTCCGTTTCGCCACCAGAGACACCTTTTCTTTGCTATTAACCTCACGGAGCCCGAGACTTTTCCAATGAATGCAAAACCGTGGAAATCGGTTCGTGTATTCTGGAGTTATAGCGTCAGGAAGGAAAACCCGACTTATTTTTATATAGTAGATAATGCTCAACCCAAAGATTGTTTTTTATGCACTAAATATAATATAGCATATGCTATGTAGTAACTCGCTGCCCTGTCGATATTTTTAATCCAGGAAAACTCTTCTGTTAGAAAAAATACGATTTTACAGTTTACTTTCTCAAATAACAATTAAATAAAGGTATAATAATTATATAACGACCGTTTCATTTAAATATAAACTAAGAAGTTCCCATAACCCACTGCAACATCGTGTTCATTATAATACTAATGTAATATACATAAATTTCACAGCTCATCAACCTGCGCGAATAAATGGTCACTAATTCTCTATTCATTTCCTCCGTATAAAGCTTAATTAAACATAAGCTGAGATAAAAAGCGTTAATGAAGCCGCATTGGGTCGCGGCCCTAACGGTGTAGCAACACCGCATTCGATCGCATTCCTGGACTGTATGAATATGCCTTTATTAACAGATACTATGAACGTTTTTCATAGAAAATGCTGTCCATACGTGTTTAAATAAATTTATATGGGCTTCATTAAAAGCTGATAAATCGTTAAATATACAACAAAAATCAGAAACTGTTATACAAGTGGTAGGTAATTTATAAAACGACTCAAGTCTTTTACAAGGCACTTCTTACCGTGCTCAGGGACAAATGAAATAGTTTATTAAATACGAACAAAACATAAATCAACTCATCATAATTGAATTAAAAACATGTTTTGCAGATAGAAAATAGCAACAAATAAAAGCACCACAGACTGCATTAAACGATTACAACGAGGCGCACGCAAAATGGCGCGTTTTACAAAACGACCTGTCAAAAGTGACATAGGTTTATAACGAGAACGTTGCAATCTTGGCGGGAGAATGATTTGACAGGAGTAAATACATATCATCAAGGTATGGCACACACTGACGGCTGCACAACATTGTTTCTACGTGTATATAATATGACATGGTTTGTTTTAATGTATGTCTAATAATGAACGCGAGGCAAAGGACAATGAGATATACAGCCAAGTTTTATGTCACAGACAAATCTATACTAATACTAGCAGTCCACCCCGGCTTCGCCCGTGATACATAATATTTACGTTTTCTCTACATAAGAACCATCCTCGTACTTCAAGGAATATAATAAAAAAATAATTATCGAAATCGGTTCAGCCGTTCTCGAGTTATGCGCTTACCAACACATTTTGCGATTCATTTTTATATATAAGATTATAAAGCTGAAGAGTTTGTTTGTTTGGAGGCGCTAATCTCAGGATCTACTGGTGTGATTTGAAAATTTCTATCGGTGTTAGATAGCCTATTTATCGAGGAAAGCTATAGGCTATATATCATCACGCAAAGTTCATCAGGATCGGAGCACTGCTGGTAAAACCACAGTGCACAGCTAGTGTATATACAATATTGAACATTCTAGGTGTTAAAACTAATATAAATAAATTATAAACCGACTACGTTTAAATGTTTAACCTCAAATGACCACCTCTCGCCCTCCCGTATCGAATGACTGTAAAATAATATAATACGCAAGTTACATAATAATTAAAACCGCAGAAATACATCCGCTTATATTATAAAAAAGTTACATGTTATTTAATTACATATTTACATTACAAAAAGAAACATGAGAGAAAACTTCGTTCATATTGTGTAAAATGTTTACATCTTGTATTATAAATTATAATAAAAAACAAGTTACTTTGAAAATAATCCTTGTTAAAAATAAACCTTTTTAAATTCTATAATTCGAATTATCTATCTGGTTTATTATTATTCCTATAATTAAAAAGATGTATAATGTATATGAACAAATCCAAGCAATCTATAACCGTAATAAAAATCATGCCAGTCCTTTCAAGTTATAAACAGTGTAATTCACCCACTATTGTTTTGTATTTACACATTCCATAAAAAAATCATAAATTATCATAAAAATATTCTCTTATAGACGTCAGCATGCACCTGGCCTTATTCTGTATAATGCCAGGACAATAACTCCATACCGAGTTATAAAAATAAATGACACACAATCTTGTCTATCAACACTGTATAAAGCCATTTTATTTTATATACATAAACATTTTATTCCTCTTTGTCTCACAACGCAACAAAAAACTCCTTTGAAAACCTCGACAGTATCATATTATTTAGGTCATACTTTAACAACGGGAAAATTTCTATATGGGTCGCCCGCAAACAATGGTTTATTCCGAGATTATTTTAAATACTGGGCCATTTTATTATCATGTATGTGGCAAGAAAGTGCAAATGACGTTAGTTTCTCTAATAAGAACGACAGAAGTAAAATACGACTTTACCTTGACAACATTTCCAAAAAAATTGGTTGATATAGACACTCCAGCGACAAAAATGCAGTGACAGTCTATTAAATGAACAAATGATTAGTCTATTGATGCAATATTTTCATCTCGTAATATTATCTAGAAGGATTATAATTAGCACAGGATATTTTATATTTCATAAAAGGCATTAAAATAAATGAAAACGAGCTATCATTATTTTTCTTATGAAAAGAAGACACTTGAATTCACCACAAAAAGATGATTAAAAAACGTAGGCGCGTAAACGCCCATTCATAAACGTAGAACCATTAACCTCCTTATAAATTGTATAAACGTTTTTATTCAAGCACAGATAACTGCGGCTAACGTTCCATTTCACTGTTTTGAATTCAGAACAAAACATTCCGACAGATAATATAAACAGAATCGAACGAACGATAGATTCATTCATAAAGTCGAGAAATCGGAAACTCGTAATGATAAAAATCAAACAAGTTCTGTTTATGTGAAATGAGACGTTGGCTGGTATTTATTGCCACTAAAGAGGTTAGTGTACCGACGAGTCAGGTGGGAATTAAAAATTTGGGAGCATTCACGTTGTAAGTACGCACTACGAATATTTATAAATAAAGATTTATATCTAACATTTTTCAACTATGCGGTTGACATGTTTACACTTTACTGATATTAATCGTTAGGGGGGATTGAAATACGGAAAATTGTTTTTAAACGGCTTTCACATTAAACACGCATAACATGTTTAGCATGCAATTATGTCAAATTTTAATCAGATAATTTATTGCTTAAAGTGTCAAGTGTGTTTTCCCTTAATTTAATTTGATTTCCTACACAAATTATATCCAAGTTATAGGCAGTTAAATGTTATAACTAAGCCGGACCCGTCAAGTATCGAGACACTGGCCTGTACACACGTTGTATATAAGACATATATTACTATAGAATATAGATAATCATCCGAACAAACTTTAGGTACTAGGGTCTATCCTTAAAGTGGTTGGAATACGCTAAAATACATACCTACTATAAGAAGAACCAATTTGTATTAATGTCAAGAAACTAGATATCGTCTTATCGATTAATAATAAACGTATCTTAAACATTGTGTACAAGTTTTCAGCCCAGAAGAAATTGTTTATGAAATCTGCTGCCTGCTCGGGAACCATTTATACAATAGGAAGTACCCACAAAAGGATATCAAGGCAAACCTCATAAATAACACGGCATACACACCACACCTGTACACCATCTACATATAACCATACAAACTATTTTGTTATCTGTGGCACTGGTATAACGTCAGAGTTAATTCACCGAAGCCCGTAATAACTTCCCCGTTGCATGTAATGAGAGCATCACTAAATACAATCGCGACAGTATACTCTACAGTTATCAAGCTTGCGCTATCCAGGCCTTGAGGTATAAATATAAAGTTCTATATAATAAACTGAATTATTCGTATAACAATCTTAAGCAGGATTGAGCGATGACTCAAAATTTTGACGTTTGTCTCAAAAGTAACGTAAAAATCAAAGTCAATGCAAGATAAGAAAATGATTTTACAATAAATCTGAAGTAATTACAAGTTTTCATTATTTTCCTTACTTGTTAATTAATTGACTTCAATGCCACAGTAGTTATGAAAGAATAAACGATGCCAATGCGCAACGATAAATTCATAAAAGCAGATATTTTAAAAGTTCTGCGTCCATTTACAAATAGCAAATTGATGACACTTTCTACAACCCAAACCTCCAAATCATCCTATTATATAGCCAAAACTAGCAAATATATCAAAAGCATTTTATCTAAACGGAAAGCATTACCTACTCCCGACTATCAAAACACCGATCAATCACATTAGAACCGCAAAGTCCACATAAATCGTTTGTCAACATTCGAAAGTGCGAAAACCTATTCTCAAACTCAATTGAATAATATGAACTATTAAATCTAATCTCGAATCTTCCATTACGGCGACGTCTTCCCCGAAAAAGTGAAATCAAAAGAATACATGTCACAACACCCGGCATCGCTTGACAGATGAGTGGCGAACAATTCATCGTACAACACAATGACAGTGTTATCAATAAACATATATTAAACGGAGATTACTGATGTTAAGTAACACGCCTTGAATAATAAGATGCGGTTGAGGTTATTGTGACAAGAGCGGAGGCGATAGCGGTATGATTAGCGATTTATAATTTTTATGGAAAGCTTAGAATAGCTTTTAAATTAAATATTACATAAGGACTCGGTGAAAATTATAAATATCAAAATAACTGCTATGTAATTAATTACCTACAACAATAACCACATATGTCTTAAAATTCCAGCCTGTATACATCCTGTATGTTCGTTCCTGCCTATCTCCGTTACATCCACTTACCCTAGCACACAACCAATATTCCAAACAGTGCCTTAAATTAGGTAAATTTTCGTTACAATAAATTCGGATTACCCACAAACTGTAATAAATAAACCATAACAACGCAACACAATCGCACGTCACACACGCAGTCACGAGGCAATTCATTCAATGAGCAATTGCTTCGTGAAGATTGCCAAATTGTGTCTTGATTGATATATGACAAGCCTCCAGGGCCCGGGCACCGACTGACCCCTATAATACACCGCTTGAATGTCGTCTTTGAAGAACAAAATAAACATGAAGAAGATGTTTTTATAAAAAAAATGTAGGTGTAGGTACTGGAATTTATATTTATCCGAGTAAACATAAACTGCATAGCACATTGCTTTAAATAAATTTACATCAGTAACAGACATTATACTAACACGTGGAAAAACTGGTAATATCTACCAATATCTCATCTAAAATGTCCTGCTAAACATACTGTTATCTAGCCAATCAAATCAATAGATAACCGAGAGCACTCCACAAGAAATCGATCGCTCTATATATTACAGAATTACCTACGCTAAAAACACACCTACGTCAAACATGTATCACATGTAACGGAATTGATGAAATAAGCAATTATCGTCAACCGATATCGAGTAATCGACTCTTAATGACGCTTAAAAAATCGAAATAATCTTTCGCATTTATGCAAAGTGGGACGTTAAGTCGAAAACGAACGCGGTTAGGGCGAGACTTTCTCCTTGATTGGCCACCGATTACCATTTCAGTTCTGTCAGTTTGAAAAACACGATATACCTATTTAAGAAGAATTAAAGTTAAAGAAAAAATGCTGCTGAAACTATATTACTATTCGGATAGTGAAATTTTGAATTCTTAACAAGAAAACATTTGGGATTTAATTCGATTTAAAAATTGCCCACGAAACTGTCGATGTGTTTGAAAGCTCAATGAATAATCACCAAGATAAATTAATTTTATTAGAATTTCGAAAATCCCATAAACTAGCCTAAACCATGCATTACATTTTTCCAATATATTTTGTTCCACTAAAAATTATTAATATTTACAGCTACAAAGAATCAGACGTAAGTACATTTCTAAAAAGAAAAAGAAATATTCGCTGTCGTACCTACTCACGGCGAAAAATCTCATGAAATGTGAATAAGTCATTACATTAATATGCAGTTACTGTTGTATTTGTACTTAATGCCATCCTTATAAAGGTTTATCGTATTAACAAAATAATTTCGAACCGACTACCGTACGTTTTCATGTGAAATGTTGCAATCAATAAATACTGCAATTTTTTATGTCCGATTTGAACATATGAACATATATATGTACCTACAATTAGTTAAAGGAGTGGACTTAAAACATCTTGAAACGTGTAAAACTCACAATTATTTTTTTGTAACATTTCATCCCTCGTGTCTTGGCTCTTGCCTCTATTATTTGTATTCCCAGACTTTTGCACGCAGTAAATAAGGAGTTTTCATTTATATTTTTTTTCGTATCGAATTAGTATGCACTAGTACGCATCCTCCGACCATAATTACGATTAGTGAGATAATAATAACATTTAACCCAATCTCTTAAACGTTATACATTTTCCAATACAACGGTTGCGTAAATGTATTAACGCTCAAAACTCAAACATGACTAAACACAAATATGTAATTTGGAAAATCCAAAAGTGCACGCCTCATAATTTTTTTTTAATAAATATTTATTAATTAATATTTTTTTTTAATAAATATTTATTTATTAATTTTTGTTTATTTAATAACAATTAAACCACATCGAATCAGACCCTGAAAAATGAAAGGGTTCTATTCCTGAGCATACTCAAGCGTAAGAGAAAAAAAAAGACTCGATTAGTAAAGTATTTTCGTACATGTCCTTTATTTTTACGGTTGCCTGGAAGAGATTGCTTTAAGCAATAAGGCCGCCAATTGTGCACTTACCATATTCATGTTCTCTATGTTAAATTATATATGTTTTTTATTACTGGTATTGTACAATAAAGTGTAAAAATAAATAAATAAATAAATAAATATTTCGGTCGCTATCGTGTTAACAAGAAAAAGGATCCGCACATACAGACACACGGACGTCCAAGACAGAACTTTTTTAAACTGTTTTTTAACTAGTTTAAATAACAAAAATGACATCAAAAATATCATGAACGTTAAAAATAGTATTTTTTCTTAATATGTGTGTGTATGTATTATCTTACAAGTGCAATGTATGATACATAAAGACATTTTAAGTTTGAAAAATCAGATGTTTTGCGCGAAGTGACAGTAGTACCCACCTCAACGCTTCGCTTATGAGGCGTGCAATAAGCAGCAATTACGATAAATAGTTGTTATATAAATTACTAGGTTTCCGCCCGCGGCTTCGCCCGCGCAGTCAAAGAAAAACCCGCATAGTTCCCGTTCCCGAGGGATTTCCGGGATTGCGTCATTTTCCCGGGATAAAAAGTAGCCTATGTCCTTTCTCGGGTATCAAAATATCTCCATACCAAATTTCATGAAAATTGGTTCAGTAGTTTAGGCGTGATTGAGTAACAGACAGACAGACAGAGTTACTTTCGCATTTATAATATTAGTATGGAAGTATGGATTAATACAAAGTATTTATAATGCGAGATTTCAATGCTCGATAGCCGCATTAAAATTATTGAGTAAACACATAAAAACTAATGTCATAACTACTGCATTCGAGTTTGAGTACAACCTACAACACAGTTGCAGCAATAGCCCGAGGCGCGTCTATAAACGAACATAATCCTTAATTGTAATACCGTTTACCATCAACAAATAAAATGATGATATAATAAAATATCAAGTGCCCGCGGAGGAACAATAAGATATGGATTTAATTGCAATGATCTTGCATCTATTTATGCGTCAAGGAGGCCGGGCGATGTGCTAAGTCGCGCTGTGTGGATTTTAGGCGATCTATACACTAACGATTAAAAAACAATGAAAGTTTTTACAAAGCAGTAGAATAAATAAATAAAAAGAAATAGATTGAGAAAACAAAAAATAAAATATGAAACAACAACCAATTTTATGAACGACAACACAAATGTTTAGTATAGCTTCTTCGAACCAGAGTAAAATATTATAGTCGATTCGTACATATCTTAAAAATCAGTAGTTGTTAAATCCGTATATTGCATACTAGCGGTCCGCCACGGCATCGCCCGTGGTACACATTTCGCAATAAAAGGTAGCCTATGTTCTTTCTCAGGGTCTAAAGATTATCTGTGCCAAATTTCATCAAAATCGGTCCAGTAGTTTATGCGTGAAAACCATACATACATACATACATACATACAAACCTTTCCTCTTTATAATATATAAGTAATAAGTATAGAAGTATAGATTACTGTTTTTCAAATGTGTACAAAACAGTTAATAGGCACAAGAATAAGAACGATGTTATCAATTTAACGAAACAAAATATCGGAAGCAAAGATTTATCAAATATGCATATAGACAGAAATAAAATATTATGATATCCTATTTTGGGAAGGACCTCTGACTATCTCTGATCTCAATATTCAACCGATCTAGTCGCAAAAAACGCGCTCAGTTGCACACGCATCCCCAACCTAACCTCAACACTGACACATTAAACGTTCAGACATGACGTTCAGCTGGTAATTCCTACTCAACGAGCATGAATAAATAACTAATTACTTGTAATCACCGGCCGCGTGCTGAGTGGCCGTCGCTAGCACCATTACGTTGGCTAGATAAGTGCTTCGCTTTTGTTTCGGCACAAACAACGCGGAGGGAACGACTTTTTTACGACTTTATTTACGCGGGCGCTGCTTGAGCCTATAATTTGAGCCATCGACACCCTATGCTTAATGATGTTTATAATGAGCGGTGGGAGATATGGCTATATGTGTATACTGGCTTATAAGGTTAGGCCAGATTGTTAAGCTTGAGTTTCCCTATACTTAATGAAATTGGTTTGTTGTTCTGAAATTAACTTTATAGTCTGTTTACTTCCCATGTCCTGTACACAAAGGTATGAACACCGTGCAGTGCAATGCAAATGCAATAAATAATTTAAATAAAGTATGCCTCATGTATTGTCATAACAATGCTATCTTAACCAATTTGATTTATATCAAAGTTTTTCTCAGTAACGTTCTGTACTGAAAGTTATGTGGAACGTGAGAAAAGCTGCATTATTTTATATCTTTTACAAGTTTCAACTTCACTACTAAACTTGTAATAATATATAATCTTGACACTAATTTTACATAAGCATCAGTCACAATTACAACGCACGGGTACACCAACAAAGGCGTACACTCCACCACAAAGTACTGGTACTCCACGTAAAAATACGCGCACACCAATATGGTCAATACACGCATAAGGTACCGGTTATTTTCGTGTACAGCTTACGAGATGTAGTAGCCCCGGAATAGAACGGGGCTACATTTTAAATCCCATCGTGAGGTCGCCATTAGGGGCTATTGTTTCATGAAATAATGGGAGGCAGGTGCACAGTAGGGGTCAAGGATGACCGGTGATTATATTTAGACTGGACTGGAGATACAATTGTATCAGTTTTTGCTTACGCTTTTCTGTAAACAGAAAAAAGGATACGCTCAAAAGCTTTTTCTTATTTCATTTTGTTGGTTGAATGATTTTCGTAATTTCGGAAACAAATCTACATGTTCCATTGGTTCCAGACATTGGTGGATTTTAAGATTATTTATAAGAACGAACGTCGTCGTTAATTGTATTTAACAAGGCTAGGTACTGTGTTGTATCTCTAATTACTTAAAAAAATAATTAAAAGTCAACAATCAGCATTATCATCTTTCAGACGTATCAATTAAGATTCAACTTTCTTCAATTAAAATTTCGTAACATTTATCAATTCACCAATTCCATTCAGAAAACATGACGTCGCGCAAGACAAAAAAGTACCAGGGTCTCATAACAAGATAGGTGGTGCATAAAAGTGTCCAGTAAAGATATCAATTTATAGACATACATACTCGAAGTGACATGCGGCGGGCGTCGTGTGTGGTAAAACTTACCTGCAAACAAAAAACAAGAATTAATTCACGGTACAGATCATAAGAAGTATGTTAAAAGGGGTTTCAATGGCGAAAAATGTTCTTGCATTGACCGAGACGACATTTTAATAACATTTCTAGTAGTTAAAGTTATTTTGATTATCTTCTGCATGCCTATTTTGTTAAACTTCTGCTCAATATTATAACGTACTAATTAGTCAGATACAGCTTTAAACCATCCCACTTCAATTAAAGCCAACAAAACCATTGAAAAAAACTCCTCTTTTCTGCAACGACAGAAAATAGTACATGTTTGTACTAAAATTAGTCTCAAAACAAAAACATCACTACGGATATAGTCAGTTTAAAACTAAACTACCACATGCAGAGTTACATGTTTACATTCAACCCCAACTATCAGGCAACCGACGGACGGTTGAATAAAAACGGTTAAAGTATCAAATGAGTCGTAAAGCTGCGCAGGCGCCACATGGCGGAAGCGCTCCGCATTCTTACCGCACTCGTTTATTACAATTTGCGACCAGTTTAAAAAACAATTGTTCCATGTTCCAACTAGTTAGTGCAAGAAAACATTGTGCTTGGAATGGTTTCTAAATTTAACTTTAACGTATAGATATGATGAGGAGCCAAACGAGAATCATACATTTATTATCATTTTAAGTCTTCCCAAGATATAAGAATATACACTGTAATATTGTACTTCAATTAGACAAACAGATTTTCTTCGAACTTCGCATAACAATTGAACACAACTATTTCTACACTCGATTCGACCAATCTTATAACACACACCAAAACATTGTCTCCATTACCGAGGTCATCAATCAAAAAATCATCGTCGAATCAACAAATTTCAAGGTTCGTTAACTCTTACGCGTTTGGCGGTATCAATTCTTCCGCGTCGAATCCCTGTCGTACACCAATCAATGACCAATTAGACGCCCATGCTGGAATTGGAAACAATGCCAATTATAAACCTTCCGGATTAGAAGGCCTTCGAGTTCAATAATTTTGCGAGCTATATACGGCGGCGTATTACCATAAATAGTTGGCAAAATTGAAGGTTCCCGATTTAATTGCCTTTGTCATGGATCGCATGTCGAAGGAAAAGATGTTTATGATTAAACGTTTGCAGTGAATGAATCACGTTCATTATTTATTGCTTTTAATTCCCGATGATAGCATGATGCACAAAAGTTAAGCTTCATTGATTTTTATAATGGCAGAATAGATTTATTTTTCGATTGCGTCTACTCTTTTTATGGCTACTCAACGCTTCATATTCACATAGGTTTTTAAGTTTTAACCTAATGCTTTTTAAATTAAATAAACTAACATCGAGAAGTATCAGTACACTTCCTACTTCTTTTCCGAATCCCACAATTCCTACATCTTCAGCTATTTACCCATTTCATTAGTTCTCTACCCAGCCCCTTATCGATATTCATAAATTTCAATATAAGCATCACATAAAGGCACCATCATAAAACCGTTGATCAAACCAAAGGTCAGTTCCTGTGCCCATAAACCTCCAACGAGGCCAGATCTTAGGTTTATCGGTGCTTTGCCGTATTTGCTCAAACATAAACCATTGTGATTTTTATTACCTACCCGCTTTTATTAACTTGACCACACGCCGCAATGATTCTTATCGCAATGTATATTATGCGATCGTATCAAATGGTGTGTTGGGAATGAAAATTAATAAAATAATTATAATTCTGATAGTAGTGTGTGGTATAAAAACTTTTCGAAATCGATATTCAGAGATTAAAATTTAACGTACGCAGAAAAAAAAGTTGTTTCTTTTCTAACTTTGTAATTGACAACAGAACATTGTGCATCTTAAAACGAGTATTCATTCTTTAAAAATCCCACTTATGCGACTATTAATACATACTTATAAAAACCCTGAGCACCTCCATACATTGCTTTCTACAAAAGAATTTTGATGTTTCACTCAATTAAAATCCCCAAGTGCATTATGATCATTAAATTGAATAGAAACATCGTTAGACCGTTCGCAATGAGTCACCGCACACGTGGTGTGACGTCACAGTGTGATGTAATCAAAATCAGTCATCGCTGGACGATCTTGAAAATTCACGCGCGTTTCGTTCATTCGATTGCGTTTGTGTTATCGAGGATGAGTTGATAGAACGTTTGATTGTTATCGACGATTAACATGTCAGTAGATAATATCGTAGAATAATTAGACGCTGCTTTAATGTTTCTTAATCTAAATTATATATTTTGATGAATCAAAAGCCCTTCTGCTTAAATCTAGATGATGTAGTTAACGAATGAATTTTGTGTTGTGTTTGAAATACAGGTCGTAAGGGGGGTTTATTGACTTCGTACTTAAATTTCTAACCCCCTAAAGATAATTTCTTGAGATTATTAAATAGATGCATTATTGATACTTTACAAAAAATAAAAAGGTAATAAACTGAAACTAAAACCACCTTTTAAAGCATCTACTATTCCTTCACCCCATCACGATCACTAATTGCTCCGACCTCAACCATAGCCAAACAATTAGGCGATATCCTGAGCTCAGATCACAATCGACACAAAGGGAGCGGCGAAGGCCGGAGCCAGGGCTGGTCACGATTAGAGAGCACAGCCCGGCGCAGAATACAAATGGCCAAGGTCCCACGTGACTAAAGGTCGGGGGGTCATAGCGAGCTGGCGTCGATCACTGTTGGCGAAATGCTGCTGGCGTGGAATAGCGCCATTTGAGAAGACAAAATATAATAGTTAAAATGTCGTGATTTTCAGTTTTAGTGTCAATCCTTACCTACTACAGGTCGCATATAAAATTAACCGTTAAAATAAGCTGTGAAATATAATTACTTTTAATATTTCGAGTCCTAAGTACTTTATTTGATACTTGCTTAGATTTGAATACTACTTTATTTTTGAAATGACAATAAATTCTTTTATTTCTTACCTTATACCCAATCTTTTCCCTATCTTCGTCCCTATCTATCTGTTTGTGTGAATAACTCGCATCATTTATTACTTAAGTTCAGGCTTATAACGTTTAAACAAACAATTCAAAGCACAAAAATATATTTTATTTCGTGTTCATAAAATTTACGAGGGCGAAACAATTGCGGTATTCCACGAAAAACAAATAAATCTGTACTCGGCGCTTCCGCATACTTGACAATTTATATCAAATCTCGATCGTCATTCATTTGAAATATTGTTGCGTATTCTTTTAAATCATTTTTCCTTATGAACTACCTTAACTGTTAACTGTAAATTGTTTGTTAAGTAATTCTTTAGTCTTTCTTTGTTTTTCATGTAATTTGCCTTGAAAGTGAAAGAGACAAATAGATTACATCAATTATGTAATGAGCTCTAACAGGAATTTATATTATAAGCCACAATTCATAGCAAAACAAATATGCAAATATTATACCGACTCAACTCCTATAATTGTACCATCCCAAATGCATCTACTCATCTCCAAAATTTCGGCTAGTACACAATACCCATAATATCATCATTCAAAACACCCACTCAACAACCGTGTACACTGCCCTACGTTCTCTCATTACTAGTTAGTACGCATCGCGCAATCACACACAAACTGGAGCGTGCGACCCGCCGTACTGCCCTGTATGGCATCACGGCAACTTGGCAATTGGCAACGCTTGCTATGCTGCGTGCGCGCTGTCGCGAACCGAGAATGGGATCAATCCCTTTGCTGACACATGCGAATCAGCCGGAACGATGGTACCATTACTGTGATGTTTTTATTGCTTTTACTGCTGGAAAAATCTATCTGGAGTCGATAGATACGTGGAACTTGGAATAATCCACGATTATTGTATTGTGGCTGGGAAAGTGCGTTTGCTGATCTGAAATATCTGATCGGCAAAGAAATGGAAATTCTTACGGGGAAATACGAATGACGAAATACAAAACAGGAGCAAATAAGATTGAGAATAGCACGACAAGTTATTTACAAGATCCAATAAATGCAAGAAGAATTGACTATTTAAAGTTTCTTCTCTTGTAGCCATATTTCTGGCCCGTAACCATAAAAGCACTGATACGTCTAAATATAATAGTTTCAAGGAGCAAAGACTAGGAGCAGAGACTAGAAATTCGAGCGCAGTATCAAAACAACAACAAACCCGGTAATTAGACAACAGGTCGAACGGGTCACATTATAGCTACCAAGATTTCAGAACCGCCTTCTTACTAGCGTCTCGTTAGAATACCATCGCTCGAGGGACAATTAAATGTAAGTGAATTGCCGCAAGAAACCAGTTACGTGACGATATAGAGCGATTACGCTTCCTTATACAACCTTAGCCTTGATTAGGACACACATAATGATCGCAAAAAGCCACATACTCAACGACAATGCAACATCCGTGACGCGATCGTTCGTAATGGGACAAATGCACATTAGAATATATAATAACCTCCTACACCCATATTTATTATCAGGTTATTCTTGTACCATCATTAGTCCTTCATCAGTCATCACTAATAAGAAGTAAGAACATTGCAATGAACTCAAAGAAAATATGCTAAAAAGAGTGAGATGTTTGTTGATCTTAAGACATTGAGTAAATATTGTTAAGGTTTTTGCAACATCATACATATCTAATCATATCATAAAATAAATACCAACTATTATACAGATTCGATTTTAAGAAGTTCACCACCACACATAGCCTTCTTATACAGATCATGGATTTCTAGATTCACCTATTAGTTACATTGAAACATAAAGGCCAAAATACCTTTATTTTGTTGATATGGTTAAAACACATTCCACACTCGCACCCTGATGACATTTCAGCCAGCTCGTGACTGCACAATGACAAGTCGTGGCATTCTCAGCGAATTTTTCGCGTTTGCGAAAGGAATCGTGATCGGGAACAATCGGGCCGTTCTCCGCTGCGCTTGCGCAATGCGTGCGATTGATAGCGAGACACGTTAGCATAGAATGGTACAGCTTAAGGTGGGTCCACATTTGTATCAAGTACTAATCATATTCGTACCAGGCGTATCGTATCGAGTATGCGTGTCCTAAGTGTGGACGCCCATGTTGACCATACCATACCGTATCTTACATTACATTATGATTATTTTTAGTATTATTTACGACACGTATCAGATACGCAGTTAATAGCCATCGGGGTGTATCATGATCGCGATCTTTTTGCGTCCACTCTACCAACATAATACGGCTCGATCTGATACGCGAAAATGATCAAGTGTAGACAAACCTTTAGCATAGAATGGTACAGCTTACCACACAGGCGTCTGAGTACGAGATGAAGAATGCCATCCCTACTGAGAGAATATAATGCGATTTATTGAATGGATGTTTTGTGTATGGTGGTGTATTTATGATTTTGTTTCATATCGCTTCCTGGATGATTACAATTTTAAAGTGTGTGTTTAGATCTACTGTGTATTTCCTGAGCTTAATTTGTTACATGTAATAATGAGGTGATCCTTTCCACGACGAAAATATTGTTAATTACGGTGCTTATCTGATTAATTATTAGGCAAAAATGAATAAATATAGAAATGAAAATGCAAAATTGATGAGTAGTCTCACTATAATCCATAAGTACAGTTAGTACTGGCTTGCAATATCTACAAGTTTGTCTTCGTCGTAAGATAAAGTGTCAGTAAAGGTGCAATTCCTTATCCATAAAAACTACAATTCTAAATAGATATTAACCGTAGAAAATCCAATAGTTTTTTGCATCATACGGCGT
>CAJQZN010042603.1:0-13841 GCA_907164685.1 Colias eurytheme | reverse complement strand
TACTTCCCAGCTTCCGTTCATCACTACTTTTTGGGACACCCTGTATACTACAATAGGGAGGGAGGTGAAGGGTGCATCAACACTACATCCATCATGTGTCAGCATATCGCGTGGGATTGCTTATAGGGCTGTCACTTGCACATTTTAATCACGTGTTTTAGGGTTGGCAACTTGAAATATTATTTTCAAATGAAACTTGTTTGTCAAAACGAAACACGTTGCCATGTTCACAAGTAAGTATTTTACTATATTGTAAGTACGTAATATATTATAATAAAAACCAAATTTGATACAATGCCAGCCCTAAGTTGCTTTCAGGCAATATTTAGCGTCTTGAGTCTAGACAGTAGACGCAAGATAAGAGCCCGAACATCAGTTTTATTGGCGGAAACGGAGCGACGGAAATTAACATCACAGTAAGATGTCTGCCTTCGAGACGGTCGAAATTACTGCATTATTATTTTGTTATTTATCATTGTATTTATTGGTACTTACTTGTATTGAATTGTATATTCATTTTGCCTTCATATAGGAATATACTAAATAAACTCTCTAGTTGTAATTCTCAAAAGAATATTTCTTATCAGATCATTTATTATTTAACAAGCTCACTTGGACGTTTTTGAAATGCCTTTAAAAAAATAACAGCCGGAAAAGTTCCGTACCAACAACCAAACAAACAAAAAAAGGTATTTCATTCCCTTATGAATTCATTGCTTATTTGTAGATCAGTATAAAATTCCATAGTTACAACAGCTACAAACCCAAAACTCAACAAAAAAGCCAATCGTTATATTTTACATGCGCTTATTCTATAAATCAACACCGCGTAGGCGACAACCTCACGGTACGTGGCTAAATTGAGAAGATTTATTCACTCATTAAAGATCGCAAACAATATACGAGACACTGTAGTGTGTATAAAATATAAACACAAAAAAAAGGAACTTAATTAATGCCTTCCTTGTTACATCGCCTCGACATCAATGTAGTTGAGTCGCTTTGCTAAAAACGTAGCTACGGGCCAAATTAATGGTCTATTATTTACATTTTATACATCCATTTATAACACAATTTTAAACATTTATTCTTGTTTTAAATGTACACAACTGACGTACACTCTAAAACTTTTAGGTAGCGGATCAGGCATTTTCCATATAAAATATTCAATTTTGTTTTACGACAAAAGTCCCATTTTTGTCTTCATCTTTATATCAATACTAGCTTACCGCTCGCGGCTTGGCCCGCTTTGTCTAAAACCTAAGAAATTATATACTAAAACCTTCCTCTTGAATCACTCTATCTATTTAAAAAAACCGCATCAAAATTGCGTAGTTTTAAAGATTTAAGCATACAAAGGGACATAGGGACAGAGAAAGCGACTTTGTTTTATACTATGTAGTGATGCTTTTGAATCCTTTTCCTATTCAGATTTGACAATGAAAACGGTATTTCACACCGTCATGCATCACATGAGATGAATTCTAGATGTTACTCTGTAATAATACTTAAGATTATGACGATCTTATCGTATAAGCTATCTCTGCCAGATAAACTAACAATATGGGTATTTACGTTTGTACATGATGGCAAAGTTTATGTTTTAATCGGTGTTTTAAGGAAGAAATATTTTGAGTACCTATGCAAGTGTATTCATAGATACGAATAAGTAGAATTAAATAGTGAAGTAGAAACTGGTTGACTTTCCTAAAAAAATAGGACCCAAAACAACGTAAGGTTCTACCGTCACACACTTGTCCCTTACGAAATACATAGTGATAAGTACGAAAAATGCTATTAAACGAATGCAAAAGTTACATAAGGCTATCCAAATATCCAACTACCTCAGTATTAAATTAAAGGCATTAAACAAAATCCATCATCAATCATTAAAATCGTATAATATCAAAATAAACACATAATAGAGACCGTGGCGCCGCGGCCGCGGTTGCGTAACCAGCCGGCATCAAACATACTTTAACTCGCTAGAGATGCATTTTTATCGCAGTCAGATACGCGACACTGCCGACATAATGACTTGATACAGTTAGGAATCTTTTTTTCCACGAGTATTGAAAAAAATACTGACCTTTTTCAAGAAAATTAATATAACAATGGTAAATTTTGGCTACCAGGAAGTTTTTGACTAAGTATCTAAAATCAAGCTTAGCTCTCTCTTATCAACAACGCTGAAATAAATCAACAAGGAATATCGTAAAACTTAAGCAATATACTAAAGTACCTTCCGAGTCCTGTAAACAAATTATGCCCAGACCTTACTTCTCCGTTCACCTACACACCGCCCTACATAGCGGGCGCTTGAGACACCGCTGTCAAATATAGTTTAAACTTTATTAACCATTGCCTAACACGTATAACGCACAAACCATTAGCAAAACGACAATCTTGTTAGCCATAAAATAACATCTTTAAATGAAAGATAAACATGAAACGTCGTATGAATTCGAGACAGCGTCTGTTGTACCGTTTCAACTGTAAATATTATATTTCTCCTGCCAAACGAAATAATATTCATATTTGTTTAAAATTTCATTGTTGGCAGCAGATTCAGGTTTAAGTATTATTAACCTCTTAAACTGTAACCTTCATTATTTACATAAGTTAATACAGAAAGAAGATCCATTACGCAATTGTAAAGATATAAACAATATGCTATTGTATTTCCCGCAATGTTGCCTTGATACTTACGTCCCTAAGCTCTTATAGCCCTTTCAGGGTCCCTTGTTCCACTGAAGGAAATCAAAGCAACTGCAACTTCAAACGTGCTTTACGATGTCAATTCACTAGCCATGTTTTCACCGCCTATTTATATGTTAATGCGCTTTGGGTTAAGTCGTTCTCTCATACATATTTGAGATTGTTCCCTGGACGTATTGCTATGATAGTTGCGTCATTATTTTCGTATCAAAATGCAATGTTTCATCAAATCTTTCATGTTTCATCAAATCTTTCATCACGATACGTGCTCTAGTACGCCTGTTCAAATCATCAGGACAATACGCCAAAATTCAGCAATAAGCTACTCTAATTCGAGCAAACGAATAGCGCACTTAATCAGTACAAGCAAAAGATCAAGATGCCAAGTCCTTGACACGTTGACCCTGTTGGGAGCTTTTCCGACGCTGTTCCTACACCCACGGTCGCTGATTTATCTCCGCCGCGTGAGCAGCGAGCACCGTATTGACTGCGACCGTATGACAATTATACACTGCCGTGATTTACCGGCTTCGCCGACGGACTCTCTCGTTTTCACTTGTGTACCCGTTTATTGGGTCAGAGCTATTGTTCATATAGTTTATTTGGTACATGCTGAACAAGAACAGATCGAGTATAAGAAGAGGATACATTTGGTAAGAACACAACATTAAAATAATTCATTTGCGCGATTCAGGGTAGTGACTTATTGAAATTTGGCCTTTCTGTCCTTATAGAAGTGGGAGTATGTGAGAAGATAAACTTTATCTTCCTAAATCCTAAAGAAATACGAGCATGCATAGAATACATAAATCGTGTGCAATTAGAGTCATATAAAATTCTGTCGTCATATTTATTGCAATGATAAATAGTGTTTAATTAAATTAGCGTGCAAGCAATTAAGCAATTTGAAATAAATCATTATAAACCACCTAGTATTTGAGTATGACCCGTGTCTGGTCTAGTTGTATTAACATCGCTACAAGTCAACGTTTCAACATTACAATTTTTCACAGACTGACCTCACACATGCGACGTTCATAAACCAATAAATTTAATAACCATTAAGATTCACAAGTCACAACATCGGTTCGCATAAATCCGTTGGAACAATGTGTTTACTGTTTGCCGCCAAAATCCCCTTGTTTACAGAGTGCGTCTCCCGCTTTGACAGCCGCGGAGATTCACGACCGCACTCAAGGTCCGCCCCGCGCCCGCCGACCATTGTTCCCAAAATCAACATATTATTCAAAATAACGGATCGTTTAGGATTTCAAACACGCCTAACGGTTTCCGTTGGCTTAAAAACTTCCCGATTGATGTACCTACCTACAACAATATTATTATGGCATATATCTGCACCCACGCGCTTGATACCGGTAATTAATAGGACCATTAGAGCTGTATCGTTACATATTTTACGTTTGTTTTGGCCGCGCCGATAGATCGGTTATTATTTATGCAAATCGATTGAAATTTTATTTATCGCTTCGCCCACGGAGCGTGTCGCCGCGTGTTGTAGCTCCTTATTCGATTTATTGCGCATGAGTAACAAAGGACAGTTTTGGTCGTGTTACCATAATAAGTGTTATGTAAGGTTTTTCGTTTTTTAATGTTATTTAATAAAACAATAGCATACAAGGAGTTATCCGCTGTTTTTGCAGATTCAAGTTCAGTGGTCCTTGGTCAGAATTTCGGTATTTTTATAATCTGCCAAACTGAACGTTAGTTAATTTAGTGCATTAAATCATTATTGAAATATCAATCAACTTTTATTTTATAAAATAAAATAAACACGCGAATAGTTCTACACTACACTACACACTAAGTAAAGTTGTAGATTCATACTGCATACATATTTACACAAAAAACGCGCGCATCACGCCTGTCGCCTATCCAAACATTTTGTCCAACCGAGATTTACAGTATAAACAAAGGGGAGTCTACACAATAAATACAGTGCATTTAATGTGCACACAATGATGTCCCATCGGCAAATTACCGGGCACACGCTTCTGTCCCTAGTTCCACAGATTACTGAATAGTTAGGGCACAGAGTAATGAAAGTTAGAGGCTCAATACTTTTGTCTCTATGTTTGTATTTCGCGGGCTGATGGAGATGGTCCTGGGGGACGTTGAAGCACGCACGGCACGTGTCACCGACGCTTGAGTGACAAAACTTTAGGGGACACAATTATCATTCAGTGCGATGTATTGTCGCCCCATCAATGTCCTTTTTGAAACACTTCAACATATTTTATACGAGAGAAATAAATAAGGAAACACGTGTATGAATATTATTTGAAATATTTATTGCATAATATGAGAATTCTACAACCTTTGTGTGTATAAATAATTGTAATATTACGTCTCATTACTATTACTTCTCACGGGCTATGACAAAGTATTTGTAATAATAGAATAAATTGCATAGGAATCGGTAGAAATAATTCCAAACAGATCAAAAGGTCAATTTAGATAAATGACTATTGGCAATAAAGAAATTGCTTGCACTAAAATTATCCCAATAAATAACATTTTATAATAGTTTCTATATCTTCTTCTTATATATAAAAATGAATCGCAAAATGTGTTGGTAAGCGCATAACTCGAGAACGGCTGAACCGATTTCAATAATTCTTTTTTTATTATATTTCTTGAAGTACGAGGATGGTTCTTATGTAGAGAAAACGTAAATATTATGTACCACGGGCGAAGCCGGGGCGGACCGCTAGTAGAATATATAAATTATATTCTTATGTTCGTGGCATTCATATACAAAATATGATGGACAACAGTTTCCCAGATTCTAGTTAAGCCGTTAATAGTGTGACCACCATTATTGACCCATACTGTGGTAGAAGCATAAACGTTGTCATAGACATTTATTGAAATTCTTAGATTTTCATAAAAGCCAATATTCCTATACCTAGTATATCAGACATAGCATAGCTACCTACTACGTAGTATAGCATCCGAAGACCATAAATGTAATTACATACTTACTTGCTTCGGCTATTTAAATATCTGGATGCTGACAAACAAACATTGTTCTTTTTATGTTTTTTTTTTTTTAACGGAAATATCTATTAGTGCATAACATTGGTTAATTACTTTAAGTGTGTAGTCACAAAATACATTCATTGCTATGAATTAAATTTGGCCCCAATTTTAAGAGATTTACCGGTTTAAAAATATGCAATAAAAAGATATATCTTAACTGCGATACGACAAACGGCGACAAACTTTGGTGTTTAAATAACAGATTGAAGAAGAATAATTCCTTGAAGTGGTGAATGGAAAGAGATACCTTAAAATTCTTTCAAATGGATAATTTTTTCTAACATAGGTATTTGACACTGTTATCTCAAATAATCTCAACATACTTCAAGTTCTGGTTTTCATCGAGCAAGTATAAAATGGCATCCATCCCGATATTAGAAACTAATCTTTTTATTCTAAGACTGGACTCCGCCGACGATAAATCCTGTTCGGCGCAGGCAGCCCTCAAGGGCGTAGGGCTAAAAATAGCCGGGATGAAGGCCGCTTCACCGACGAACAGAGGACATGGACTTAGAAAGCCATTGCATCGTCCTCCGCATATACATTGCACGCTGAGTTCGAACATTACAGAAATACCGGCGAATGCGGCAAACAGTGTAACTCAATCAATGGAATAATAACCAACCGATGCTATATTTGGTAGGCACCAGTCGAAGGACGCGACGCCAGACATAGCCGGCCAATTTCGTGCCCCACAATCACGGCATCCATTGCTAACTTGGCGCTCAATTTAAAAATAACACGCTACATTATACGAGCAATGTAAATCATTTGTTGAGCCTCCGGAATGAAGATTGATGGTTGTTGAGCGAATTTTAATGTGTTTCCGCGTAAACGGCCAAAGGGTGCCGTCATCATCCTCCCCAGGTAAAAAGTTATTCAATAACCGAACCCCGAATTGCTTTTCGTTGAGATCGTAAACTATTCCACTGTCGAACACGAGGACACTATAAATTTTATACGCTGATGATAAATGTTTATTATAGACGATGTGATAGTATCAGTAGGAACTATAAAATAGAAAAGTGTTTTTATTATTATTGATAGTTAAATTCTATTCTATTCTAAATTCGGGGAATAGAGAATTTTTTCATTGGGATTGGGAAAGTATCTTCTATCATTTAAAACAAGGGCACTTAATATCCCAAATGGAGTTAGAATTCACTATCAATTAAAGATTTCAATTTTTAAGCTTTGTTGAGTTCATCTCAAGACTATGATCAGTAGACAATATCATCTGTGATAAATCTACCAAACTGCTTCATTTCACGCATTTTAATGGTGATACTACTCTTCAAGGTTTCCAAGAATACCTGTGAATAAATAACAATAAGCTGATTCCGCATAATCAAAACGCAATAACGCATAAGGAAAACAGAAATGACATCCTCCACTGGGACACATCTGGGTCAATGTGAGTGTCGACTCGTGGTGACACCATTCCTGAAGATTATTTTGGATTTATTACGGACTTTAAGTGTATACTGATGTTTATAAGAGCTAGCCTTTCCATGTGGTAAATTGAACGAGTCACCATCTTTCAAATGGATAACTTGATGAGAATTTAAAGAACATAAACAGGCAAAGATTGAAAAAAAAAGAGAGATATAAATGGACAGTTATCAAAAAACTTCTGCATCGTTTAGAAACTTTGGAATTCATATAATATTAATAAATTCTATAAGGAACTAGCATCTTTCCCTAGCTATTCAAAGGGTAGACGGATAATCATAATCCATATTTATTTAATATTATAAATGCGAAAGTAACTCTGTCTGTCTGTCTGTTACTCAATCACGCCTAAACTACTGAACCAATTTGAATGAAATTTGGTATGGAGATATTTTGATACCCGAGAAAGGACATAGGCTACCTTTTATTGTGAAATATGTACCCCGGGCGAAGCCGGGGCGGACCACTAGTATCTTATGAAATTAATTTGTATCAAGGCATAAAACGTGAGAAAATATTACGAGCATTAAAGATTCACCACTAGACCTAGTTTTTCATAGGTTATGGTATGTAAATCAGAACGGAATATCGAATAGAATATATTCCTATAAAAATACATTTCCTAGTCGGGTTTCCCGTGCATTTTTTCCTAATAAATATTCATTGGAGTTTCTTTAGCAGCCGATTGGGGTCGAGAAAAAGCGCGGCTTGAACGCATTGTAAGGAGTATTAGCATAGGATTATGTTTATTGGCAGTCTCGTTTTTACTGGCCGTCAGATGGTGTTAATGACCGATGGCATTTATTACTGACGCAATTACTAGATTTCCTTTGAGTATATTTGTTTAATATTGCGAACTGCTGAGCTTGAACTAAACTAATAAATTTGCTTTTTGTTGCACATCTTCATTAAAAGAACTTGCCAGTCTTTAGAAATAGAAATTTATAAATTATCTTTATGTTACTGAACATTATCCTAATCTGGTAATCTGTATAGCAGAGCACGGGAACCATGCCTTCGTCGAAGCTGTAATCCTCTTTGCTTTTAAAAAATCTGTGAACCTGATTTGAAATTAAATTGCCTCAAGGTAAAAGGATCTTACGGCCTTAACAAAGTCAACAATTTCCATCATTAGCAAGTAATAAATAATACAAGCTCACAAAAGAGATATCCGCGCTCACAATGCGGAATGCATCGCGTTATGTCACACCGGCGCATTATCTCTGACGCAACACACACATCAACATTAATTATTTGTTAATTGTTTTATTATATTATGCACATATCAAAACACGTTAATATTTTAAGTTTTAATGCAATAATTTCACGGATGTTATAATATTTACAGAAATCTTATTGTGATTTTTATGCGACGGTGTTTTTCATCTTCCGTTTTTTAACACGTTTTTTGATGATAAATTAAAAGATCAATAGTTCATCTCGTTCTAAAATTCAGTAGGTATATTAGCTAACTCATTTATCCCAAATTTTTAAGCATGTAGCTTATAGTCCCGAAAACGGCGGAGGTATTCCATTCTAGGCGCATTTTTCAAAGTTTCGCTAATGTTGCTATTTACCACGACTACCCATATCTGATTAAGTTTTATCGATCTTCACCAATAGTACTACACGTACAATGTACATCCTACACACACAGATTTCGCAATATTTATCAAGTTCATACACTTTTACCACTTAAATACGAATTACGCTCACACGCTCCCAGTTGCATAGTATTGAGCAACTCATAAACATCACTGCTATAATTTCGTTTTAATGGTTATTGTTCTACAATCTACAATGTGTGAGATTGGAATGTTGCTTTTTACGTCTTCATCTACAATATTACGGGGTTTTGTTGATATTATTTCTATCGCTTTTTTCGCACATTTTACACGCTGTTTATAAACAAATTTAACATAAAAAAGGTAAAAGAAAAGCGCAGTTATATTTATAAAATATTCTAATGTATTTTTATTTCATCATAATTTGCAATGTTTTTTACATCGCATCGTCCACGAATCGGTAAAAAGTTAATTGTAGCACTTTCTTTAACAAATATTTACAAATTATTTTAGCTTCGAAAAATTTCTGGAAACATTTGAGACGGTCAGATGTACACTTACAAATTATTTCACAATAACTCTATAATAAATAACACTTATATTTCACTTCACAAAGTTGGTACCATGTTGACACACAAAAGCAACCTTATAATCCGCATTACATCTTCATAGGCTTCATTTCAAATTCAATACACGACATAATCGTGTGTCCAAAATGTACTCTTTTATGTTAATACTCTTTGATGGATTCATTTCGTGATCGTACCGACGCAAACGACATTTCACGAGAGTCGGATACGTTACGTCACATTTAAAATGATTATCTCTTGTCTAATGATAAATTATGAGTTTGTAAACGATTCTAATAAATAATTGGAAAGACAAAATAGTTGCGGAGACAAAGTTGCTCGTGCGCGCTAGCTCTTAATTACGTAGTTTTTCTAAAGATTTCGTATCTAATTAATGCCTTTGAGATTTGTTTTTACAAATCTCACAATCTTCACACAAATTTCATTTAGTGCGTGGTTTATTTAGACACATATTTCGAAATTCGAAGATATTCTATATATTTTGAATAAGCAGAGACTTCTACGAGTTTTATCTGGTTTTGTTAAGCCACATGCTTACAAGTTTTCGTGGGTGGAAGCTAATTTGAAAAGCTCGCACCAACTTCATTACAACATATCGATAACATATAGGATATTTATCAGCTATGTCGTCAACACTTTTACATCCTACACTTAACACAAGTAAACCCATATCCACGCCGTTTCTCTACCCAACCAGTGACGTCATCATTCCAGATCTTAGATTATTTCTACAACCGCTCCGTTAAAAATCAACGGCATTGCATAATAAAAACCGCCAATCTCGAATATACCATAGCAGGACATACTCTAGTGCTTAGAAAAATGCAACGTTCGCAGACAACCTACCAAACGGGTTTGCTGGCTGGCGATAAAAAGGGTTGTTAGGGGGGTCGGCGTCCGGGGCCGGCCTTCACCCCCTCCCTCTTGCGCCCGCGAGACCCAGTACCCCCCTCCCCGCGCCCCGCAGCAAGGCCGCGCTTGCATAACCGCACACGCAAGGATCCCGTACGTATGATAGGATACGTATACGCACCCCGATATACGTCCAATATCTTTATAAATCTTTTGGACTTGTCTTCTAAAGTTATATAACAGGTCTATTTGATAAGACTACGTTAAAATGGGAAATCTAAAAAAATCTGCAACTTTAATACAGTTCAACTTGATCTATAGTTTGTACAGTCCTCAAAATTTTAAAATCGTATCCTCCAACAGACAAAAAATAAAAAGTCGCATTTCTCTATATTATGACTAATTAATAATTGTGATGTGTCTATTAATTCTCTGTAGAAACGATATCCCGAACGCAAAGTCTACATTTTCAGTTTGTCCATAACCTACAATTAGTATCTAGGAAAAGCATATATTACTGGCCTAGTACTTATCCCCTCTGGTTATAAATAGTAAATACTTATAATTGTTAAATATGAACCGTTCGACGACTCAATCCGACCGGCTTCCCTATGTTACAGTTTATTATTCATAAATTGTTATTTAGAATCAAGGTCTGTCTCTATCTCGTACAGATGATCTATATTTGTGTGTTGATTACAGCCTCTCAAGTGTTTATACATTGAAATGTATTTTATTAATTAGTCTTTTGAATTGACTTGACTTTTATTCCAAGAAAATTTCTAATTAATAGATACACCATTATTATTTCATTTTCATGTAGGATCGTGTTGTTAATGACTAAAGATATCTTCATATTTTTAAAGGTACATCTACTGATGGTCAAAAATAAACGAACATCCAACCTACAAATTGATATTATGAAACAGTTCAGTTTTACAAGCAATGTGTATACCACGAAACCATCGCTAAACTATCTTCTAAAAGCTTCACAACATTTACTCTCTCAATCAACTATCACGCTAGTGCATATCTCATTAATATTCAGACCATATTTATATGCCCCAGGCATCTCTAATGGTCGGCACCTGATTGCCGAGCGACGCCGCGGGCCACCACTATAATAGACACCCGCGATTCTAACTAATAGCTTGATTAATTGCTTTGGAAAACAATCTATATATGCCTTGTTAATTGCGGAATTAAATTACGAATGCAATTTTCACTTTTCTCTATTTCACATTTGATTACAAATTGGTTTATTATCGGCACAAAATACCAAAGATCCAACAACTCTAACGTACCTACAGCATAATATTATAAAATTTTAACTAACTCAGTTATTATTATTAAAAATGTTGTTTTACAGAATTCCATAGTATTTTACTATCTTATCATAATCTACCGTCGTACTCTACCTACATGGAATAATATGATAATAAGTAGCCTTGAAATCTGTGCTTGAAATAGAGATGATAGATACCTACCTATATTGTTTCATAGGGAAATGGAAAATATAAGAGATAATTTCAACATTTTTTGTATGTTTCAAACGCTATGATGGCCTACGAAGTCAGTTCATTATTTATCTGTTGTAAAGAAATAGAGTACACCTCTTAACGTTCCATCTATCCTGCATACACTAAAATTTGCACATACATAATACATTCATACATTACATTCTTCCCAATAGGAACTATACAATCCGCATCAATCTAACAACAAAAAATCCTATCACAGACAACAAACAGACCACCACGTCCATAAATAAACGTATATAAATGTCAAACATGATTGAAGATTGCGTACCAAGTATGGTATTTATTTGTTCCACAACGTATGAAAAGGGCAATCGAATGTATGCACCATTATTACATACATTGTAGGAAACGTCTGATAATAAAGATCAGTATAAAATATCGCCCTATGAACACTTATCTCGCATTTTATTGAGACATACGGCCCCACTTATGTGTGAATGTACTTCACACGTATGTAAAAATATGACGTGTAAACTGATGGATGCAAATAAAATAATGGTATAATATATGCAGAGACTCTTAATTTTATTATATTGCTTAAAAATATGTATTTGGTAGGAAAAAAAAAATATTATTAGCATAATTCATGGACAGAATCTGTTCATCATTCCTTGTGTGTTTTTCAGTACTTCCTGGATGTTTTATTTCTATATTAAGCATTACAATTTAAATTCACAAAATGAGCATTACATTGTTGTTACTACATTAATTTGTTCATTTTATTGATTGGTAACAGGAACTACCTTATATTAAAATAAATAATAATTAATTAATATTAAAGCTTACATTCTTTCTATCGTCATGTCTTATACTTTCTGCAATTAATGACTTCCTTACCTGAAAAGAAATAAAAAGTACATTAAAAACCAGTCATCAAGGCGAATATTATCATAATATTTGAATAAAATTAAACTTATTAGAGTCTTATTTTTATAAATTATATTAAAATATTATAAAGCTGAAGAGTTTGTTAATTTATGTGTTTGAACGCGCTAATCTCAGGAACGACTGGTCCGATTTGAAAAATTCTTTCAGTGTTAGATAGCCCATTTATCGAGGAAGGCTAAGGAAGAGCTTAGCAATGCGGGTAAAACCGCGGGGCACAGATAGTAAATAAATAAAGAAGATAAAAAACACCCATCCAAAAAGTCGAATTACTTGCACCACTTATAACTAAAGTTTCATAGCTGAATGAATTTTAACGATTTAAGATTCTTGAATTTGTCAACGACTGGATTAAGATAACCTTTTAAGAAATAAAAAATCTACGATAAAGTCTACCCACGTGGAGATGCTACGGATCGAGCAGCAATATCTGTTGCTATGCGAATGTTTTCTTTTTTCATATTTTTCAACAACATAGTTTCCTAACAATACTTGATATTTTTTTAGTGTCGTAACTCTGCCATCATTCAACTTTATATCAGCTGTTGCTTAGTTACTTATTATGCTACATATATAATACCACTTTTCTTTTATTAAATCATAACCTCATTTCGTGCCAATTAATTCAAGTACTGCTACGTTTCATCAGCCATTATTTATACGTTTATATCTAACATGAACGATCTGAGAGTCGTGAACAAAGGCTTGCAAAAGAGCCGTAAAACCTTTTCAAAATATCAACACAATTTCGCAAAGAGTGGCATTAAGGTATACACCCACTGCGCCGCGGCACGCTATCGACCGATCACTATGTGATATTCTAAGTAAAGCCTATACTTATTAGTTATTAGATATTGTAGTAAAGAACTAACAATATAAAATATATTATTATGTATTCACATAATAATAATTTTCAAAGATATATACGAAAGAACCTCTGATTATCTTCAATTTTGGAATTGACTGCATTACTGTATTTCTGTTCGTCGTCGATAGTCGACTTGATTGTCCTTAATTGCACGCCTCATAAGCGAAGCGTTGAGGTGGGTACTACTGTCACTTCGCGCAAAACATCTGATTTTTCAAACTTAAAATGTCTTTATGTATCATACATTGCACTTGTAAGATAAAACATACACACACATATTAAGAAAAAACACTATTTTTAACGTTCATGA